>PTEX01000114.1:2183693-2243693 GCA_003342815.1 Eudromia elegans | reverse complement strand
GAAATGCCTTATGACCATTGCAGACCCCCTTAAAACACTCAAATTCATCAGTCTGAGCTCAGAAAAAATATGTGTATTTTGCTGAAAGAACTTTGTGCTTTACTTCCTGCATTGCTCACTCTTATCTCTAACATCAGTTTTTCCAAAGCAAAACTCCTCAGGAAAGACCCTCACAACAATTTGTGTTTCGCCATCTCAGTTATGCCTCCCTGCCTACACAAAGCGTGCTTAAGGAACAGTTACAGCAAGAACTTGACTGCTCAGTGAGTAGAGGCAACTTCCTTCATTGTTTTCTTCCTTCTAAAAGGGTTCATGGAAGTGATTAAAGTTAACTTAGGATATATTAAATGCTGGAACACAAGAAGCAGTAAGCTCATGGCTAGCATTTACTTTAAACAAAAGTTCTAAGAGTCTTTTAAGCATAAGCATACCTGTGATTCACAATATCTGACTTAGTAAGTGCAAGATAAAGAGTTGATAAAATCAAATCCAAATAAAACAAAAAGCTTCTCCTCCAGTTCTTGAACATGTTGCTATGACCACTGTGGTGGTCGCAAACCATATAATTTACATATGCATTTTCAAACTATATTGATCAGCTATACATCTCATACCATAGTTAGTTTTGCAGATATTAAATTTATGTCATTCATAGTGTCACTGGCCAGACAACGTTAGCAAACAGAAACTTTTGGAATTTAAATTTTCTTTAAAAATACCATTTGACTTCAATCATGTTTTACAAGGACACTTCATGTAAAACTAACTCACTTAAAAACATTTGAGTCCTAAAATGTTAATGCACTAGGAGGTTAATTGCTCTTATTAATCCATTAAACAAGAACCGTATGCCCTTTCCTATATTAACCATTATTTACTTATTTCATTCTTAGGTCCAAAGTCCAAATGCTCTTATCTTTGTTACAAAAACTAACAAAATGTTAGTTAGCTAGATCTCACAAAACATCAACTGGTTTCTATTTGTGTGCCTTCCTTTGTACTAACAGTCTTGACATAAAGAGCAAATACCTTAATATAGTAAAAGAAAAAAAAAAAAATCATGTGGCCAACAGGGTGGTCAGCGGKTTTTTTTGAGCTCCGTTGCTAGAGCAGCTCAAGTCAAAGAGGCTAACATCTCTCTTCTTTAGTAAAAAAAATATTTCTTTTTTTTCCCTTCTCTGTGATTTGAGAGCGAGAGAGATTTTTATGTGCATATGTAGCAATGGTAAGCAGCTGTAAAAACCTCCCACCCTCAAGATTGATGAATATATGTTTCATTACCGCCAGCACATCTGAAAAACATTTGACACTTTGGAAGACCAACTATGGTTCTTTAAAATGCCTCAGCTGAAATTTCTCAGAACAAGGCCTTTAATAGCCATCTTAGGAGCCGCTAGTGCCTCTCCATTTGGAAGGTTATAAAACCTTGGCTTSTGAGGATACCTGAGCAAGCCCGACATGTTTACTTTGCTGGGATATCTGGAAGTACTTGCTGGAGCAGATGCAAATGCTGAGATTTGTACAGCAATATTTGAAAGGCCATTCCAAAATCTTTGTAATTCCTCCATCCTGTTTGTACAGATTTCAGTTCAAACTACCAATCAGGGAGCAAGACCTCTGATTTATGACYTCAAAGACTCATCACACTCCAAGAATATTAAATAATTGAGAAGCACAGAGCAAACGCTTTGTGACCATCGCATGCTGTGTTCATTCAAYGGCTTTGAGCAATGGGCACTTCATCAGGTTCAACATCTACTTAAAGGTGTCATGCAAAGAAATCCAGAAGTTGGACTTTATGGATAACTGCTTCCTAAAATAGCCTTCTGCCTCCAATGCAGYCCTGGTTGGAGGCCATCTACCCGGTCCTAGTGAAGAAAGAGCTCTCCTCCAATAGACACTTACCAGTGGTGCAGTTGGATGGCCCTACAGGATGCTTGTCTCACACCCCTGGAGAAAAGATTGGCCTCCACTAATATATGTGGTAGCAAGGAGGGCAGGCAGGAAGGTTCCCATGCAGACTCAGGTAAGCTCAAAGGCTTTTGCCCATTCAGAATGAAAAGTACATTGTACTTGACAATAAACCTGCCATTTGAAACCTCAGGGGTTTTAATCTTATAAATAATAGAGTTCAGAGAAGAAGGGTTTGCAAGTCTGCATAGCTCTGCCTGGAATTCAGATTTATGTAATGCACTCATAGGGACACGATGCTGAAGTGCATGCAAGTGTTAGGCTATTTGTGATTCAAACCTAGATTGCACAAAAATATGCAATGCAACACTAATATTTCTCTCTGTTATGCTCTTTTTCCCCAGCTGCTACAAAAACATCCATCACTCAATGGCAGGTCAGAGCTATCCAGTCCACCGCATGCACTGACAGAGCTTTTGCTTTCTGTGGAAGAGCCTGTTAACAAGCATGAGGCCCACAGCCAAGAAAACACTTTGAAATCTATAAAATGAGCCCCCAAAAGGGGCACATTACTGAYCACTTAAATTATAAATATTTTCACTTATTAAGGTTTATCACAACTCTGYATACACCAAAGACAGTTTGAAAAAAATAGAAAAGCAATGTTACCATCTTGCTTATATTCAACCAGCTTGTTAAAAAAAGAGCTTTTACATTATATAGAAAATGCTGCATTTTAGGCCTCTAACAACAAATGGTATCAATTTTGAATTATTCTTCAATGAACATCAAGAGAGAAGTTGCAGTAGGTCTGCCACAAAACAGATTCTTACCTCGAATGCATTCAGATATCAGAAACAATTCCCACTGTTTTAAAATGATAAAAAATTATTTGAAAAATTCAGCAGTATGAGAAAAGTCTATCTGTTATTTATATTATGTTCTCACATGCCCATTTTGGAATTTGAGAGCGCTTCCTTAGCACTTTCCATTTAAAAAAGTCTGCAATATTAAAATGACAAGCATGAAGCTAGCAACGCGTCAGCCCATGCAGCTCCTCTGTGGAGAGGTTATCACATGCAGCTTTACTGTGTTCCTCATTGCTTGCAGCCCTTCCGATCAGATAACCTTAACAAACATGGTGCTATCAACTGTCAGATGTGGTACATGCTAAGTAGTGCCTAGTTTCTGATGGACTAAAATGGAGCTGGGAATTCTTCTCTTTATGTTATCAACCATCAGTCATACTGCGAGATTCACAAGGAGTATCTGGAAGTGTGCTCTCAAGTGCCAATTAGCGATTTGCTGACCCAAAAGATAAAGAAGATTGTAGAAGAAGCAGCCTAGTATAATTCTCCACTCCAGTGTCCTTAAAGTGGACTATCGTTTATGAATATACTCCTGCAGATGAAAGGGAAATAGAAGGTCAGTGGTTCCTGTCTTCAACAATCTTCTACAATCTTCTCATAATGAATTGTAAATAGTATTACTATCAGCTTKCTCTTGCACTGAAAATCAGAGTGAATGGTTCAGCAAACCCAAACACTGATAATATCACTTCTCAGGACACAGAGCTGGACATTGTGCTCTGGCCTCCAAGTCCCTCGCATTATGCTGGTCGGCACTGCTGAGAGTTCACTCTCAGCTACAGCAATGCCCTTCCTGCCTCCGCGTGTCCTTTCGCTGCCCAGTGGCTACGGGGCACGTTCGCTCCACACAGCTGCGGTGCTGGGAACCTGAGCTCTTCATCATTTGAAGACAATCTGAAGATTGATGAACAATCAATGGGAACGTGTTCCTCCTCCTCAGAGCAATTCTCAGCACAATCTGGCAAAATGTCATTATTGCTTAATACGGTTTTATCATGAGGTGGCCCTGCTTTCAGAACTGCAAGTGATTCTTACAAGGTCAAAAGCAGAATATCTTGCCCAGGTGTTCACCATCTTGGATTGCACCAAAAACCACTTTCTTAAAAAGGCAGCGCCAGCCCAGTGCAGGGAGGACACCTGACAAGTTTGGATTTGAAGAGAAGGGCCTAGCCTATATGCAATCCTTTCTGTCTAAGGGTGACTGTATTCAGAAGTCTCTGTAGATTCAATGCATTATTAATTAGCATATACAAATCCCATTTATATTAAAAAAGCTTGCTTAGTGAAGGAGACATAATTCCTATTATTACCATACCAAACAAAAGAAAACAAATACTTTATATGGGGCTTATCAAAATACAAGATAAGACCATGACAAGTTTGGAGTATATTTTTACTCTGCACACTTTTTTGTTTTTCTTAATGCAGAGCAACCATTTTTCATGGTAAGTTATGTATGCCAACAGTATTTTTTCTGAGTATACCCATATACCTGAATGGCAATGTTCTAGAGGAGCAGAGCTGGAAAAACATATCATATATATCTACTATATATATATCTACAATATTTATCCTATGTAGATATTGTATATGCAATGGATTTAGGACTTTTTGCAATAAATATGCATGAAGAGGGGYGAAATTACATCAGAACATAACAGGCTGAAATGCTCTCCTTTGCCCCAAGAAGTCTCCAAACTGTTTGCTATTGAAACAGCAGCTTATAGTCACATTCCAGAGTCCACGGATGTTGTAACATCTCTCCACTACCATTCCGGTTCAAATACCATTTAAAGCATACATTGGGCAAACATTAAACAAAGTTGAACAAACTTTGATCTTATTCATATATTGGATTCTATGGGTACGAAATAGAAAATAGTCAGTAAGCCAGGGAAGACCAGACCAGGCTGGCAAAGCTCTCTTCCCATGTCATAATTTAGCTTAGGAGTAGMCCCATTCCCTGGGGAGCCACAAGACAATTAGAGGACAAGGCACAACAACAAAGGCATTCCAAACCAGTGTGAACATTTGTCAAGGTATGGAAACAATTTACAATGTTTTCAGAACCTTGGTTCAGGTCAGTTCATTTTTATACTCTCCCATATGGTTCTGCTCCTTCTATTTCCAGAGTGAACCCTATTTTCTTGGGTGGTTACTGTAGAAAATATATTGTTTGCAGAGAAAGTGGGAGTCATCAATAAAGAAAACTTCTCACAATAGGTATATTGAGTATGTGTATTGGTTTGATCTGACAAGAGAAGAAAATGTCAAACAACTAGTTTTCTACCTGTAGAATATCTGAGAGCAGAGCATCCATCAGACTCGGTGCCTTCCGAAGGCTCAGCAACAGTCTGGAAAGAGGATGGGGGTAAGCAAGCGGAAGTTTTCACTCGCACATTTTTTCACCCTTATGAAACTAAGCCTACCAACAGATTGAATAGCACTTGCACTATGTTTTCATTTCTCCCTGTCCCCCAACCTGGAAGCAGTCAAGATCAGTTAAACTCTCAGCTTCATAACCAGCAGCATGGGCCACTTTGGGTGGTCATGCCTCAGCTATGGCCGTAACATGAAAGACGAAAGGTCGAACGCCATTAACAAGAAAATGTCTATACCACGCCACTCCTTGCAGTTCTGGGCTTCCCTCTGCACAAATGAGCCTCCAATGGTCCTTTTACTGCCCGAATCCCAGAAAGGCAATATTTCCCATGCTGTGGACTGCAGACCTCACAAAAACCATACACACATAACACACACATACAGGAGTTCTTATAATTGCCCTTGAGAAGCTGATTTCCTTCCGCATTAAATCTCAGGAAACTTGAACACAGRGTGATGGTTGCTCCTGTGATAGATTAATATAGACCATTCATAAGGCTTAGGAAAGGGGTAGGGATTTTTCCCTAATGAATCAGGCATTCCATTTCCATTCTGAAGTGAAACATTAGGCTGGAGCTTCACACTTATAGAAGACAACCATGAAAGAAGGAAACAAATTTTATGATGCCAGAGTGAATTTGTATAGACTACCTCAACTGGGCATGAAAACAGAGGCACTAGCATGTGATTTCTGAGGAGAAAAAGAGAAAAAGAAAAAAGGCAGGACATTTGAGGATATTTGGGATTAGTAGAGTTTCAATTGGTAAAAACTGTGATGGGTTCATTTTGAACAGGAAACTCCATTATTTATTTAAAGATAGAAAGGGATAGTGGCTTAGTGGCTTGGTTCAATGCAAATGGAGAACAGCTTCTCCAAGAAGCTACACTGAAAAAATACTTTTGTATTCATGTGACATTGAGAAATAAATGACAAAGAATTTTTCAGTGATAATTTAATTTGAGGGCCAGAGGGCCATCAATAGCGTATAAACATATACCATGGAGGCAAGTTTATCCCTGAGGTAAGCAATCACAGTAGARTTCCTTACAGTAGGTTTGAATTTGAATCTGTAGAATGCAAAATCTCAGAAGAACATTAATAACTGGCCAGAGCGGGTACTAGACCACCTCAGATCACTAGTCTTTTTGACTGACACTTTAAGTACAAACAAACAAAACTGTGGAACTGGGAAATGAACATTACTGGGAGCTGCTGAGCATCTCCATCTCCCACCTCTATTAAAGAAGACACAGGAATAGCAGATTGCCATTGCCTGGCAGGAACATGATAGCATTAAAATTCAGCCCTGATGGTTAGAACCAAAAATACATTAAAGTTGCTTGATTTCTGGAGTAAAACTTACCAATGCAAGCTGAAGATCAAGGCTCCTTCTGTGTTGCACAGAACATTTACTACCAAAAATCAAGATTTTCAGTAGAAGGCAGGTTGAATGAAACAATGCTTAAACTTGTTAGGAAAAGATGAAGAGGAACTAATTACCCCAATTATCCCAAACTATATTTCTTATAGGACTAAGCTATACCTGGAGTCCTCAGTTATTCATCAACATTTAACTCAGAAAAATGCACCTTCTGACTAATTTTGTTTATCAAGGCCTTTACAACTAGATTACTCTTTTTTTTTTTCTTGATTGGTTGGGGTAGGATGGACTGCTGMTCATCCCATGGCATTGGTTAAGGCACTCACCAAGAAACTGGTGAGCTGACCTCAGGAGGTTCAGTGACCTCCTTGGTTTGAGGGAGTTCATATCCGCAGCTTCCAGTCCAGTCTCTGGTTTTCAGGTTAAACCCTGACTGTTGGTGGTCAGGAAAGCTGAGCAGAGAGGGAAGGCTGGAGAGGGGCTGGCCTAACTCCTGCTGAAACTGCAGGGCTGTTCCTCAAAGGATGCAAAACTTATATGGCCAGGAAGAAATTAAAAGAGAGCCTGACTCTAGCCTATACATGATGGCTTCCTCTAGGAGAGGGAAGAGATGTCCTTTTCAATGTTTTCAATGCTGCTAATTAATTTAATTTTAAACCAGATTTTAAGGGAACATTTTTCACATTTGTGAGACTGAGACACTCTTTGATATATATATCAAAATTAATGAAAGGCCCCATTTGCAGTAGAGGTCCAATCAAAGGCTGTAGTGGCACACAGAACCAGGCCATGATCCCCCCCAGTGKAGTCACCAGCACAGTCCTGTGGCGTTGACCACAGGCTGATGTGGTGGCCCAGGAGCACAYGCTTTTGGACAGTGATCCCATGGGAGCATTCACCCATCTGCATGCCTATCGCTGAGGGACACAGAAAGAGCATCAACTATCAAGAGAGCCAGGGCAAAGAAAAGAACTGTAAGCAGGGTGCTCCCAGGATCTACCCAAACCCACCCTTCAACCAAGGTGGTGTCCGCTGGAAACAAGAGCTGGACTTCTTGGCACGAGTCTCCTCGCCCACAGTCGCCTGCATGAGTCCGGACCCTTTGGGTAGCAGTAGGACTGAGAGGTGCAAAAGAAGGTAAAGCCAGAACCAGGCATATTACGGGATGCCATTTGGGTGGTGTTGTAAAGGGGAGTAAARCCTAATAAAATTGGTGTCTTGTACACTTTTCAGAGCATTAGGTGCTGTTTTGTTTTGATTACTTCAGAATTCATTCGCYGGTCAGGTTACAATTATTGCTGCCCTTGAAAGGGCGTCCTCATTCCTCGCTATTGCTCAAACAGACATTTTAGTTGCTCTTTGGTGTGAGCATTAGAGATGCCACAGGTTGACTGATTTCCTTGCTAACTTAATCTTTATTTTTCTTAAACCTAGTGAGTTTGGAGATCAGGAGGCATGCAAAGCACTGTTTCCCGTGAAAACCTTGCTTTGGTTGGCTGTCAGCAAATTTGTAGCCACAGCAAAGGCTTTGATACATCAGGGAAAAATCACGCTTTTACCTAATCCAACCAAACCAAGCTTGTTCAGATTGATTCAGTTTCCAGCCTTGGCTCTGACCTCACCCTTACCCTCAATCCTGCCTCACTTTCACACTGGCTATTTTATACAGCCTCTATTTTCTCTCTGCATAGCTTCCCTCCCCTCCCCAAACCAACATCTCTGTCCTACTCATCAACCATTGCTTTAGAAATCTTCAGGCTGGATGGGCAGGCATGCCGTGCTGGCAGGTGGTGTAGCTGTTAGGCAGCCTTGTGTATCACAAGAGATCTGAGGCTATCAAATTTCTTTTCCCCCAAAGACTAAAGAGAGCAAGCCTTTGTAAGCATGCAGGAGGGGGATGAAAACAGTTTGTCTCCTGAGCAGCCAGCCTTTGTCATTTTACAAATGAAATCACTTTGGAAATTTAGAGAATTAATATCATAATGAAGACTGGAGTACCCATTAGGGTGGTCTAATGTTGCTCTGGAGATATATGATGGATGTCCAGTTGCTGTAAGCCCTTATTTGCAGAGAGTCACCTCTGTAGTTGCCATTATTAGGAAGATGTCTGAAGCAGAGGATCAGACACAACCATTGCAAGATGAGATAGTGTTTGACTGGTTTCCAGGGAACTGAAGGATACAGCCTTAGTTGTACCTGTCACTATGGCTCCCAGCTTTTTTCCCCCTTAATGTCTTTTTTAGCTGTAGGAAGTTTCTCTTTAAAGATTCGCTGCTTCTCTAATAGCACAAAAAGCTGTAATAGGAACATAAGAAAAAAATGTTACCTGGACTGCAAAAAGGCTTCCGTTTATTGTAAAACAATTGCTGCTRTTCATCACCAAAGGATTACAATATACTTCATTAGTTAGCTCTGGTAAATAAAGATAACTAGGACACCTAACCTGCAGTGAATTACTTGCAGTAACTAGAAATATTCACCTGCTGTGTCCACTTCTGGAGATACCCATGGCTCTGTCAGAGCGAGCGCGATGATGCTGTGATTGCCATTCCTGGAAGCACAGCCTGAAGAAAGTAGTACTTCCAGGAATTATCTTAATGGGCAATTGAATCATCATTTCTAGCACTCCAGCATCTTTCCCAGAAGGACAGTTTTCCACAGGCAATGATTCCACTTAGAAGAAAATGTGGATATCCAAACCTGAATTCTTATCCCTTCATGACGAGTTTGCAGAGAACAGAAGCTTTCTTCCTAATTTTAAAATCTGCATAAAGGACATGAAAGGCTGGAAGGTGTCCAGTGCAGTGATTTCTCCTGCACTTCATTTTATACTAGCTATTCTACCCAGGTCATTTATTTTCTTCCAATTATCTGTGTTCCTTTAATAATTCTCCACTGGTCACTAACATTGCTGCTTTGTTGTGTTATTTCCAGGGAAGCTCAATAGCTGGTGTAAATTGTCATAGCTGCAGTGTCCTCAGTAAGAATTTATGCCAAGGCAGTGTCTGTGTTTAAGAAAATCTGATTAAGTTTTGCTAATGTCTAGACCTCTTTTCCAGCTATGGGAATGTGCAAGGCAGCTTACTGTCCTAGCTTTTTCAAGCAAATGTGGTAAGATGGGGCCACATTTTGGTCTGTTTTTAATCAGGACTGATTTGGGAGAATAATCAGTGGTAAATAAAAACGAGTGTTGCCATAATACCCTTTGTGTGTGTTCTCATGAATTACTCATGAAACAGGGGTTACAAATTTCTGCCCCTGATACTTGGTAACAGATCTGTGCAGGCTTTTTGCTTTTTTTTTTTTCTCCCCCTCCAAAACACAGTGTTTTTTGTCTGTTTGTTTTGCGAAAGTCCATTTCTTCCCCCTAAATCTTCAGCTGGGTGTCGAGGTTCACCTTGGAGGGAGCAAGCGCAACTCTATCGACAGCAATAGAATTGTGTCTGCATATGTCAGCGCCGAATTTGGCCCCRTATTTATTGGGAATATCTGGGCTCTTGTGATACGATGTGGTAAATCATGCTGAGAGCAAATCAAAGAGACAGGCTGTGGCTGCATCACTATTTCATACAACTCGGGTCATAATGGACAGGACAATGCTGTATCGTGAAATTCAGTGCTAAGGAAAATACATTCTTTCTAACCTTATATGAAAATACTTCTCATCCTTCAAAGGACAATTTAGGCAATGTGACCACAACTGGAACTGAGACAGAAGCATTTAAAAGTCAGCCAGAAAAGCCCTATTGCCCAGGAGGAGAACGAGCATCCATAKCTATTCCTGTGTTCTGCTGCTCCAGAATTCCCCATCAACTGTTGTATGTGCCCTCCAGTAATAAAGATATTCTCTCTCACTGCAGAAAACGAAAGGGAATCAACGTGCCAGTCMTAAAGCCCAGCAAACTATAAACGTGCTATCGGACAGAGAAGAGCTAATGAAAACAATCACATTAACCACAGCTCCTCGGTGCTGGGTGCTCAATAAGTGAGCAGCAGGCTTTCTCTGTCTGGCTTACAGAAAACAGGAGGTAGCAGTTTGCAAGGAGCAGCGTTTTAATGTGATTGGACTATAACAGACAATCTATTTACAGCATGCTCTGGGGAGCTTATAAACAAATGTTGAGTAATTTCAGCCAGCAGTAATTACCCTTGCAGCTGACAAGGATAGCATGATACTTTCTCCTTCACCTTCAGCCCAGTCCAGAAGGCACTGTACACAATGGCACTTCTAATTATTTCTGCATTTCTATGGCTGAAGACCAAAGTGTGTTATTAGAGAACATTTTAGAAGCTTTTAAAAAGCTTGTTTATTGGGACAATTAAAAGTCATCACTATGACAGCAAATAAAAGGTTCGGTTCCTAGGCATGCGCTTGCAGCCGGGGGGTTGCCCGCTTACCTTTTAAGCCCTGTCTGCACCGGGCAAAATTTACAACAACTCCTCGCCATCACTCATTGGGCTAGGGCCGCGTCAGGACTAGCGAGGCGGGCAATCCTCCAGCACACACAGCGCTAGGCTTTATAAACATCGCACTATCTAAGCCCGCTTAGAGCGTCCCGAATAACCGTGCTGCTCACCGCGCTGCCCGCTCGTGGGCACTGGAGCYGCCGGGCGGGTGAAGCAGCCGTCATGGCCAGGAGGAACGTTGCAGAGTCCTGGAACTGCAGATGGGGCTTCGTGCAAAACAGCTTTTGTCTTCTGTCAAAAGAAAATAAAACATGAGTTCCAAAAGAGTCATTGAACACTTAATTACAGGTGAAATGCATTGGCTTGGCTTTTAACTTGGGCATAGGATGGGCAAACAGGTCAGCGCTGGGCTGGATGGAGGCAGCTGCTGCAGAGGAGTGGGCAGGAGGGCAGGGTCCCCGCACCATGGCTCGCCAGGACAGCAGGCACGGCTCCTGGCAGCAGAGAGTACATGGGACCCTGTCTTATCCCTGTCTTGGTCCCGCAACAAATCCCCCTCCCTCAACCTTGCGTGCAAAGTCAACCCAAGTCCTTTTCCTTTCAGGAGATGGCAGGACGCAGCACCCAGAAAGCCCCTGTCCTGTACATGGGGGTCCTCCCCACACGAGCCAGGTGATATTGGCCAGGATTGCGAGCACTCACCTTGCAGCACCAGCCGGGGCCACCGCCGCCACGCACCTTGCGAGGGGAYGGTGCCTCTGGCCTCATCGCTTCAGCCGTGCCTCCCGTCCTGCAGCACTGCCAGCTAAAGTGCCGCGAGCTTCCCCCGCAGAGCAGATCTCTGCATCCCTCCAGGATCCACATGCCCGGATCAAYGATGTACAGACAGAGACAATACCAAGGAAAACTCCACATTCCCACAAGGTTCTCTCTGGGAACATAAACAGAGGATAACCAAGCTGCAAAAAGGAAAGCCTTCAACCTTGTAAAGGCTGAGCAGGCTGCACTACWCCTTGAGCAGTCAAGTGCTTGGCCCAAAGCATCTTTTGCTTAACACATTGCACACACTGCATTTTGTGTTCACGGTACCGAGCTGCCTTTTGCCACAAGAACATTGTAGCTATTCCCAAAAAGCGCCTTGGAAACATGTACAGGCCAACCAGGACCACAACCTCCTGCAAGAGGCAAACCAGGCCCGCAACAACTCCTGTTCTACCTACAAAACAATTTAGTCACAGACCTGTACACAAGAACTTTTATTTAACATTGTAATGCAGCCCTGTATGTGCCAACTATCCAAAATAATTGGGAGAGGCAGTGAACTGTGATGTGTGTTGGTTTGCAAACACCATGGACAGTTTGGCGTTTGCTGAGCTTCCATCCGCCTCAATAAATTCAGTTCAGATTCCTGCTATAGGAATTGACAGCAGATATCTAATCCCCAAAAGTGGATTATTTACATTTTTTGATACGTTACATTGCATTACAACCTGTCACATTGCATCTCATCACGAGCGGATATAATATCGCATAACATGATGTGACACGATGACAGACATCAGAAATGTTTTTTGTTATTTTGGGGGTTTAAGATATAGCATCTAGTATCCAAAACATTCCTGAACGCTTTCCAGTAGGACGGCGCAGAGAGGAGCAGTGCCTGCGCCGCGCCTTCCTCCGCAGCCGCAAAGCCGCCCTGCCCGCGGCTTGTCTTAAATCCAGCCGTGTCGCTCAGCGGTTTTGGGAGGGCTCACTAATACAATTTCACACATATTTTGCAAATATTTTTAAAAGATTCATTAGGAAGTAAATCGCTCGAGCACATGTTCCATAACAACATAAAATGACAACAGCTGCTGCAAATTAGCTTGGCTGAAAGGAAACCCCAGAAATATATTGCAAACTTTAACAATGTACTCGAGCTGTTGATTGCTCACCCCACTGCTGGCTACTCATTCCGGAGATGCACTCGGTGGAGGAACATTAATTTGTCCTTGTTCTTGAGACTGGCAGGTGTCACTTTGCCCAGTGTGGGACGTGAGTGACAGATATTTTGCAGCTGATGAAATGAGAATGCAGAAATTCAAGATGCCTCTGGGATTTCACTGGTCATTTGTGGCCAGCACAAGGGCAGGGCCCGCTGCTTTGCTAATGCGGGACTGGCTGCGGCTGCTATTGCTGCAGGCTGCTGCACATCCACACCATTTTAAATAATAATATTTGTGTTATGAAGCTCTTCCCACACACATGCACACACACTCACACTTGATGGTAGGGTACAGTTTCCTTCTCGTGAGGCTGATAATGGCTGGTAAATTTTTCTAATTGTTTTTGTATTTTTTCCCCCCCTATTGTATGCTAAAACCTTTTTCAAAAGGATTTTATCTGCATCTGCTTTAATTCTTTTGATAACATAAAATTGATCTGAAAAGAACATAAGCCAACATTAGAGAAATTATCAAAAATACAATAAAAAATTGCATTAAAATGCCATTAATGAATACTTTACATACAGGAGATTAGGAAGAAAGCAAGGAGAATTATATCAATTGAAATATTTCTTTTATCTGGTTTACAAAAAAAAAATGCATTCTGTGTAGAAATTTATAATGCTTGATGCAAATAAAAAAGAGAGGCTGGGAAAACAATAACACTGCAATGTTATAGAATTAAAAATGAGATTTGCTGAATTTTAACATGATGCTGCAGTTCACCTTACCCTTCCTTTAAGTCTCGGAGCATTTTCTTTGCAGAGAATGTACTGGCTGGGACTTCTAAACCAAGAAAAAAGAAATAGTTATTTCAATAAGTACAGGGAAAAGGATTGTTTAGATTTAATGTTTCAGACAGATATTTTGTCAAGTTTAGCTTAAAGAAAAGCTTAAATAATAAGCTTTTTAAAATATATATGTATATATCTCTGTTTGAAAGGAGAGAAGGGGTTAAAATGTCCAGCAGTTTTTATAATACTTTTTATAAGTAACAGTGTTCATATGAAAAGGAAAATAATTCTGTAAAAAGTATTAGCTTTTTATTTAAGCAACAGTTTTTTTTCTGGTAGTTCTTTTTAAGAGAACCCAGACATTTTAGACAGACATCTCATTTTGATAATTTTTCAGACATCTCATTTTGCTAGCCATGTTAAATGGTACATACAGTGTAGCATAGTCCAGAGCCACTAACAGCATCTGCAATTGTGCTACAACTTATTAACGTTTTTCTCTTTAATGATTAATTGAATATTAGGAGATTTTACAACATTTTATTCACATTGATAAGTCTCTTCGATGGCTTTATAAGTCTCTTCTGCTTTATAAGTGAGGCTTCTTTTGATATGCATTCCAATTTTAAGAGAACCATWATATTTTAATCGATCTCTCTGTAAAGATCATGATTATTATAAATGAGATACAATCGCACACATCAAGCCTGAATGGTAGCTAGGAGGTCAGGAGTCAGGAATTATACAAAGAGGGGAAGTGAAAACTAGAAAAATTTCCAACGTGATTGTTTAAAGGAACAATTATGTACAGTGGCACATGAATTCACGACTTCAGTTACATACCTACAGTTATCAGCCTTCATTTTCTATTAATTTCCTTCAAAATAGCCACGAAAAAAATCATTTGCAAAAAAAAAAAAAARAAGCCCATACATTTCCTATGAAAAACATGTAATTTCATTATGAACTTTTCACATTCATGAAATAGATGACATTCGGAATCACCGCAAAAAAATATATCTGATGAAAATGTTGATACAAACCTAGCCTGTGAAAGCACTGGTTAATGTCATTTGCCAAACGTTATTTTATTGTAGGTAATTACTTATGTTAAATAATTTGAAAGACACATAGAGATAGCATCTGAGAGGACAGAAGCTGGGTTAGTACCACTTCCCTCTCAGAACTGCAAAAATTCTTCTGAATAGAAATGTTTTCCTGTCCAAGCTCTAGTCTCCCCACACCAATATTGCTTTGTTTACACACACACACGCACACATACGTATGTGCACACAATTGCATTGATATATTTCCCCCTACTTACAAATGCAAAGATCTACTGTTATCCTCTGGAAATCAAATATTTTTCCTAGGTTGCTTCTTTAATTAAACTGTATTCTTTACAGTGATCAAACACAATTAGCAGTAACAAGTATTTAATGAAAACAAACTGCTTTCCTTTGAAATCCTTCCGACACACTGTACTCTAAGTCCATAGCTTCTCTGAGAAGATCATTGTGTCRTAACAACTAAAAACAAATATATGCTTCCAAGCTTGCCAGCTCCACATCATTTCAGACAAATAAAAATAGGGAGAGTAAACACTACCGATCCTGATGCATGTCAGGTACGAAGCACCTCATTTAAGACATTGCTTCCAATGAAGCAGCACCGTTAGTGGCTCAATGTGTTATGGATCCGTCTTTTAACTCGCCCGTTTGATACCGTTACGTGCTACGATAYTACGCGGCTCCCTTTGAGGAGCGCCGGGCAGGCGGCGCGGCCGTGCCGGACGCACCGGCGGCGAGGTGCTATAGCAACTCTCCTGTAATTAATTGTGAGCAAGAGGGGGTTTGGTTTTCGCAGCCTCGTAAAACTTTTCCCACATGGCTGAACCCACGGTCAGGAGACGTTAGGCAACATTAACTGCCTGCACATTTCCGCGGGGCTCTGGAGGAAGCGGCTCGGCGCTGGGGCTCCAATTCCGCCAACCCTGGGACACGAGACATCAGCGTCTACCTTTCATCTTAGCTGAGATTTGGAGAGGGTTCAGACCACAGAGGCTCCTTAATTCTCACTAATTCATTTGCTTTCCTGATTCACTTGGCTTGGGATAACCTGCGAATGATAATGAACCTGCGAGGGGAGCGCTTAGTCCCTTGCCTTTGAATGTGCTCGGCATGGATTGAGGGCTTTCGGCGAATCTTGCGAGAGGAAAGGAATCTTATTAGCACTGATTGCCAGTCATGAGGTTGCCTCTAAAAATTGCTCTTGTATTTTTAACTCTTGCTTGCTTATAGCAACCCCAGCGAAGGAGAGATGCRGTGTTTACACGCAGAACACAGCATTGTGAGCAACATTTACCCATTTCTCTTTGCAATTTAATCTAATCATAACACATTTGCCTTACGTCTGTCATTACTATAGTGCTACGAACACTTCATCATTTTTCCCATGATTATTCGGCAAGTTCATAACTAGCCAAGTCCTCCTCTTCACCCCCAGCTAAACATCCTCTTTGCATAAATGTATGCTCTCTAGAATAGAGAGGCTCATTTTCTTTCTTTTTTCCCCCCACTTTTGCTATTAACCCTTTCAGCACAGCACAGCTAGGGTGGCTTTTCCTGTTACTAGCAGCTTTAGCATTCTTTCATGTCGACTTTTTTGTTGTTGTTGTTATAAATATATTATGGATGTGGACATGAGCAAAAATTCAAGCCCTGGATGAGATTATCTGAAAATAAAGCCATGAAAAATAATAATAAAGCAATATATTTTTGCTTTTGTTTGCCAAGCAAATATTCACGTTAGGACTGTTGCCCCCAACACACACATCTATGTGAATCTCAGGCAGCTATACAGAAGTGCATCAAAACCTGAAAATCTGCAAGTGTTTGAGTGGCTCACCTTAACCCATCACACTCATTTGAGTGGYGGCCTTCCTAAATCCTGCTACCCGTCTTTGAGGGATCAGGGAGTCAGAGCCCCATTTCAATGCCTAGAGCCAAACACCAACACCCGGTCAAACACTGTGGGGCCGAATCCTCTAGAACCTGCCTGGATCAGCCCTCATTAGAAAACACAAGTTGTTTTTCTACCCAAATCTTGCTGGGAAGAACTTCTCAAATTTTTCAGGTGGACAACTCATCTTCCCTAGAAAAATACAGTGTTCTGTTGTGTTTTCAGCCTTTTAAAAGACAGCAAAGGTGCAGTCCTAGGAAACCTGTGCTCCTCCTTTGATGAACCTTAACATCTGAAGCTAAGCGCAAACCTGGTGCCAGCCAAGGACAGCCTCATACTGCCTCCTCATTCTAAATTCCGCGTTGTAACTAGAAATGCCGAGAGCTGGGGCCAAAAAAAAAAAAAAAAATTTTATATTAATTTTTCTTTCTTTGTGTCTAGATGGGGAAGCACAGCATGCGACTAAGTAAAAAATTGCTTCCAGTTTCAGCTAAAGCAATAACTTACTATATTCCTCTTGAAATATGAATYTTACGCTTTTCCTCGCTAATTTGGTATTACCTCAAGAGAAAAAACATACACAAATCCTCTAACTGACAAAATATTACGCCCACTGTTTCTTAATAGAATCTGCCAAAAGGTTTATTATTAGAAACTAYGAGACCTCAACTTTGAATTAGAGATTCTTGGTGTAGGAACATGGATTTCTGTTATGTTGATGGGCTCAAGTGTTCTTCAGAGGGCGTGAATTAGAGACGATCAGGGAAGGGAATTTATGTGGCATGGGAATTCTAACAGTTTGACATTTGCTTGTCGAATCATTAAACATTTCCAGAGGACAGAGTTTCCAAAAAAAAAAAAAATCCCAACTTGCTTTGGAAATGTCACACAAAAATATCTACATTTTGTATCAAAATGTCAAAACAAAACATTGATTCAAGCTGCTACGTTTCAAAATGTCAGTTTTGTACTTTTTTTATCAGTATTTTGGTTGTACATGACATTTAAATTTCATTTAGAAATTCTTGTAGAAAATTTCATTGAATTTTTGTAGGAAAACCTAAGTCCTCTCCCCAWCACATTTTTCAGCAGAAAAAAAAGCTTTTTTTGTTCCAACTTTTTGCACAGCTCTAGTGACTGTTGAGTAAATGGCATAATAATCCTTGTTTTAAACACAGACATAGAGTTTTTTGGGGTTTTTTGGCGCATTTTACTCAAATTATTCAACCTCCCCAACATACACACACAATTTACTCAATTTATGGCCAGCGCCATGGGAAAAGTCCTTTCCTGTCACCTGAAAATCCCAACTACTTCATCTCTTGGTTTTGGATTTCTCAGTGGGTGCCTTTTCCCCTTTCAGACACAATTATGTGCTCCCCATCCATCTTTTATGCAGCACCCTCCAGACAGAGGGAATTGCAAGAGTCCTCCCTTCCTTCTTCACTCCATTATCACTCAGCTCTTGGCTTCTCCAGCTGCTTGTCCTTCCACTGGAGCTCCAGCCACCAGCTCCAATCCCAAGTCCAAAAAAGTCCTCAGAAATTTTAAACTAGGACTTGGGCTGCTGCTCTTTATCAGCAGCCCACATCACCACCACCCTGGGTTTCCTCACCCCTGACTTTTGCCCACAGTATTTCCAAACTCACTGCACCAGGCTCTGCACTTTCACAGCAATCAAGTCCTGCTCTTAGCTAATCTATTATTCCTCTGCATCTGAAAATATGAGTACGATTGGAAAGCAGAACTCTGCCACATTTTCCAGCTCAACYTGCAAATGTGCTAGAGATGAAATTATTTTCTCCTCTAACACTCTAGTCAAAAAGCATCAGTTGGCAAGTTACACTCATTTACATACATTTTCTATTAAACTTTTCTATCATAAAAAATTGCCTTTATGATCCAGACGTAATTTATTATGCAATGCACCACCACCATCATCACACTGAATTGCATTTTACGTGTTTATACTAACAGGGAAGGTGATCAGCTTTAGCCTTCTTTTCATTATATGCATCATTCATCCTCCACCACCAAGATCCCTGGATTCTGTAGCATATCCATCATTATCKAACTGCCAACTGTTTTCAGAGGTTCCACTGCTTTAAGCTCATTATTTCCTCAGATTGGTGAATCTACAGAGAATCTTTCCACAACATACAGCAGTCGGCATGGTACATGTGTACAGATGAATGGTAGGGGCTTGTCCTTCACAGTCTCTTTGTACCTAGCTTTGCCCCGGAACTGCAGCATGTAATGAGCAGCAAATGCATACTCATGTATCCAAAAATAACAAAAAAAGTTTAATGGCATTAGAAATAATAACCAAGTAGTRACCTCTTTGCATGGAAAAGCTGTTGTGAATAAATCCAGTTTACAGATTGTTTAGTAGTTTGGAGCAGTAGTTCCTGTCTCCTTATAATGCAGGTTAAAGCACATAGACAAAGAGCTGTGCTAAGATAAGGAATTTCTTTCCTGTCCCCATTTACCTTGGTGCATTTAATTTAATCAATAGCAGAACGGGGAAGAGGAGAAGAATTGGATGGTTCAAGAGTCTGATAATGGGATATTGAACCTTTCATCTCTATATCATTGATTCAACATCGGAATTGACACACTGGATCAGAGCAGTGGTCCATCTCCTCACACATCCTCTCTGACAGGGGCCTGTACTAGATGCATTTCAGCAGAAGGGAACAGAAACTTTGTACTAAGCATTTATGAAATAATCTGTCCATGCAAAAGGTTTTTTCTTCTCTGTCTCATTTAGAATTTGCTTATGGCCATGCCCATGGAAGTCTATAACCATCCCAAAATCTTTCAACTATTACATAATGTATAACAAGATGATCTGTTTATTTAAATACACATTGAACTGAAGTTTGCATTCTGCTGAAATCTTGGCCAACCAGTTACATTAGAGGAGAATTACGTATTGCAAAAATGTATAGTTTCATTTCAGTCATTCTTAACTTGTTACTTTTCTAAATAATTAATTCCTATCTATACTGTGTTTACTCTCTTTACTAGTTATTATTAGTGGTACTTCGTCATCTTCTTTCTCAAGGAAATATTTTAAAATGTTTCAAGCCCTCTTGAAACAAAAGTCTTTTCATGCATCTAATTATTTTCATAGTCCATCTCTATGCTTCATCATCCCCTTCTGCTACACACAGGATAACCAGAAATGAATATAATACTCCAGGTCAGAACATACCACTAATTTATTTAATGACATAATTTTTTGGTATTATTTTTGTCCCWGTCCTTTTTCATCCCAGCAGTTTGTTTGCTTTTTTGACCCTTACTCCATCCAGAGCAGGGAGTTTCATTGAACCATCCAGCACAAGGCACAGGTATTATCTGGACTGACAACAGTAACGGATTTGAATAGCTCAAATTATTCCTTCTTACGTTATATTTGTCAATCCTGAGGCATTATCCTGRCTATTCAAATAAATGTGTTGATTTTTTTACTGAAATCTTCCTSTTGTTCCTCTTGAATATTTTAAAATATTGTTTATTAGTATAATTTCTACTTACAAATGCCTTATGTATTTTTCTTAAAATTTAGAGGAAAAGAACCAATATCTAGTCCCCTTATGAAACCTGGAAATACACACACAGACACACATTAACTATAGGTTCAAAATGTCTTTTTGTCTTTTTTCCCCAGCAGTTCAGTTAAAATAAAGATTCCAATTCTCTTTCACCTATTGTTTGGCTGACATACTCAACGAGTTCTAGAAGACTAGAAAATAACGGGTTTCCTTTATGTCAGTATGTCACCTTCTGTCACTTTGTTATGTCAGTGTTATAAAACATTAATATCAATCTCATATCTCCAATACTAATTTTAGCTTTAAAAAACATACTTAGTTGGAATTTCTAGGGATGGTTCCAAAGCCTTTAAAATAATAATAACGCACACACAAACAGCTTTAACATTTGCCATTCTATTGATAGTGACTACATTTAATGGGACATTCCATATTTTCAATGTTATCTCAGTCTCTCCTCTCTCAAATAACTTTCCAAGTCTCAGATGTCCTGTCTACACCAGTACCCTGAGAGGAGAAGAGAGGAGGAAAAAAAATAAAATAAAATAAAATAAAATAAAATAAAATAAAATAAAATAAAATAAAATAAAATAAAATAAAATAAAATAAAATAAAATAAAATAAANAAAATAAAATAAAATAAAATAAAATAAAATAAAATAAAATAAAATAAAATAAAATAAAATAAAATAAAATAAAATAAAATAAAATAAAATAAAATGCTGAGGCAGTTGTCCTCTTTGCTGGCCTAAGTGAAACAAGCCAGTGGTCTCAGTGCAGGTCTCAGCACAAAACTGAAACTGAAAAAACAAACACATGGCCTTGTTGGTCACCTTAGCAGAGACATTATGTACACGCAGTACAAACAAAACAAATGACCTGTGCACCATGGGTATTAGAATTAAGGAGCTTTGGCATTGTCCTATATAAAATCTTTCAGCTTCTTTGTTTCGATTTCATTCCTACATGAACAAGCATAATGCTCAGTCTCTCGGGCTTTCAAATGTCCTTAATAAGAATTTTTATAGCACGGTACTAAAGTAATAACTGGGCTGCAATAAGGGGTTATTGAAGACTACTCTATGGCTAAGACTACCTCCAACACTTCTTTTTGTGGGCTTTTTGCAAAGCAAAACCAGTAGCACTTCTCTAATTCATCGCTACTGTGAATGTGCAGCTCTGGCTCCATGGCCCTGAAGGCAGATTACAGACAGTTACACATGGGATCCACATACGATCACCTCTGCATGAGCTACGGGCACGAGGCGCCTCTGCTTCACCTCTGCGTTCACATTCCTCACGGGCACACAGGCACACACTGCACACTTGCTCCATAAGAAGGGAAACACGCATCAGTCTCGGTACGACTTGGGCCAATGGTGCTTTCAGGTTAATTGTCAAAAAAATATTACATGGAAACCTAAGAATGAGTTTCACATGAAACAGATATTTCAAGGCTTAGTTTAATAGGCCTAATTTATTATGAGAACTACAAGCTACACGGTTGAAGTTAGTTATTCACGTGTATAACACTGCTAAAATAAAGCACGTTACGTGATCAGTCCCAAGCAGTCACACACGGTGCCTCGACTGCAGCTACGGCGACCGTTTTCACAGAAACACAACAGCAGAGAGGACTAGTTATCTCTGCTGTAAATATCGGAGTTACAGGGGCACAGCTGGAGCACCGGGGCTCCCTACCCTTGCTCAGCCTTTCCTATAGCTCGAGCAGCATGCTACCATTGAGAGCTAAAGATGAAGAAGTTTTGTAACTTGTTACTGTCATGCTTACAAGAAAGCGTGCTCTCATCTTTGGCATTTCTGAGTCTTTTTGGTATCTGTGTCTAAAGCACACATGCAGCATTCCTGGATGCTGCCCTCAGGAGATAAAGGCATATGGCATTTCAATAAACAGGCTAAAACACTGCAATTACACAGAACACGCACACAATACCTGAACTGAGGACAGGTAAGTTAGGGCACCCTCAGCTGCTGGGCACCCAGAGGATATTTAATTTTGATTGATTAAAATAGGAGACAGTGGAGAGAAAAAAAAAAAGAATTCCTTAAGCAAACAGCAGTGGAGTTCTCTTGTGCATTAGGGCATAAAATGACAGCCTGTGGGAGTCAGAAGGTAATTTTTCTCCTTCACAAGAGATGTTGCACAACTAGGCAAACACATTTATGAATGATTTACTTACAGTGCATAAGGTATGAGATACTGCTTTTAAGTTGGATGCACTGGTCATCTCTTCTGCTATAGCTTCTACCTCCTACCTATCTCACACTACTACTGCTGGCAAAGGGTTGTTAGGCATTTGGAAACATATTTTAAAAGTTACATCAAAAGCATTCTGAAATACAGCCTGATATTCCAGCTGGAAACACTGCAGCTAGTGTCGAGGAAGAGGCGCAATTTGTGCTCACATTTCAGCTTCAGCAAGCCTTGCCAGGCACAGC
This sequence comes from Eudromia elegans, assembly GCA_003342815.1. Taxonomy (NCBI): domain Eukaryota; kingdom Metazoa; phylum Chordata; class Aves; order Tinamiformes; family Tinamidae; genus Eudromia; species Eudromia elegans. The sequence continues at coordinate 2,221,039 of PTEX01000114.1, read as the reverse complement.
TGTACGGGATGGGGAGGGAGAACAGCCACCGTGCTGACCTGCCACAACAGAATGAAGCCCGAAAGGGAAGCCAAAGTTTATGTTTGCTCCCCTTCCCCCAAGGGACTGCAGGGTAATCTTAGAAACCATCTGTATGGCTCACTGGTGGCCTGCAAGAGGAAATGCAAAAACATACAAGCAGAAAAGGACAGGTTTAGGGGTGTCTAGTAAACATCTAAATTTTCCAACATTTTAGCAGAGATATTTGTAAATAGAAAGAAGCTAATCATCCACTGAAAATATTTCAGAAACATCCCTGGAGCTGAGCATTGAGGTCACTATGCATCGTAGCATCAGCCAAAACACATGCTGAAAATCTCAGGCAGCTTTCCTACAAACCCTTGTAAAGCTTTAGATGAAAAACCACCACCTTACCTCAACCCATGGGGGTCCTGCCAATGGGCTCTTCATTAGAAAAGCAGGCAAGGGCAGAGCTGCCCAGCTCCCAGCCAGGGCTGCCTGCAGCTCAGAGCCTTGCACAGCAGCTGGAGCAGCACCAGACTCCTCAACAGCAACTTCTTGCCAGCAAAGTTCCAGGTTCACACGGCTGCTCCAGCAAGATACAGCATACACAGAGAAGCCCAACAGACAATAACCAGACAACAAAAATCCCCTGATTGCTTATGTGCTAATAGCCTTCATGACAAACACCTGCCAATATTTATACACCTGAAGAAATCAAGAAGTCCTAGCAATTTTCCCCTATTTCATTCATAAACTGGGCAATCTCAAGCTTGAGGTGTGCAGAGGGRAAAAAAAAGCATCTCAGCGCATTTGGTGTCAGTAAATCTTTCCCTTATCTTTTGGTGTGCAAGTATTGTGGCATCTTTTTTTCATGCTTTCACCCAAACTGTAAACCTCTCAGCTGACAGACACTCCTCCTTTCATGAGCCTTTTTCAAGAGAGGTAGGGCTTAAAGAAGCTATAACCTMTTAATAGCCTTAATCAGGTTATTTTTTACTATGTTTTAATTCATTATAATCCTAATAAGTCTTTGGAAGCCTAGAATTACAATTTGTTTCTTTAATGACTTACCTTTAAATCATTAGCTATAGATTGTATGAATTTATCAAGAAAGAAACATACTTTGATAAGACCCTTTTGTATCTAGAGGTTTTATTTAGGGGAACAAAACAAAACCCCTAAGGGGCTGACCTTTCTCCTCAGTCTGAGCCCAGAAGGTAACACTGATTTGTCACTAACTCCTCAACTTACTGTTTTATGGCTACTCCAACAACACTTTTTGGCAGCGTATGAGATGTCCTGTGGCGCACAATTAATCAGTACTCTGCTTGGGCAAGGAAGTTGCACTAGCACTCGCAGTATGTGCATCGTGGTCTCGGTGTTCCTATTAAACCCCTGGGTCAAGGAGGTTGCAATTCAAGCACGGGGGCAGCTCTCACATATGCCCTAAAGTAAGATTTCCCTTTTTTTTTTTTTTTTTTTTTTCCCCCATATTACAGATATCCAAGGGTTGGGCCAGAATCTGTGTTTCTTGTCATTTTCTACAAAGAAAAAAAATCTTGGTAAAATATACCATATCTATAGTAAAATACTCAAGCAAAGTCTACTACATCTTGTTCCGTAATACAAGGTACATATCCTGGAGGAATGAAGTAGGTTTTCCCATGATCACCAAGGAGCAGGAGCTTTTGGTTCACTTACTGTGGTCCAAAGACAAGGCAAGCAGCATTTGTGGATAGTTACCTTCTCAAAGGCAGCTCATACCGGCTAGTTCATGAMCAGCAATCACAACCAAGAACCAGGGCATAGCTATAAAAGGGCTTTATGCTTCTAGCTATATTACATTTGTTTTTCTTTCTGYGGTGCTTGAGGTCTAGCTCATGAGGCAGCATCAGACTGATATATCCAGGAAATGTTGCATGGTTTTCCATAGCCAGGGTGGATCATGAGTTTACTTTGTAGAAATATTATTGACTCTATTTGCAGTGGATGGTCTTGTGGGATGTTATTCACTACTGCTCTATAGACCCACAGTGGCAACACTATGGGCGTGCGTTGGGTGTTCTAGGCACAGCAGCACTCCAGGTGGCCAGATAAATCTAAAGCCCCCCAAAAATCACACTTTGAGAACTACCGTGTTTTTACATTCAGGACCTAGTTACTGCCAGCCCATGTAATTCTGGATATAGTTCAAACACTCAGCACCTTCCCCAATTAAGRCCAAAATTCAGAAAATATCACAGCGCAGGAGAGAAAAGGCCAAGTGATATTCAAGCGGAAAGTGAATGAGGGATGGAAGTGAGAAAGAAAGCAGRAGGATTTTATATCTAGAGTCTATATATTTAAAGAAAAACATACACACATTTAGGACTCCATTTCTGTCACCCTCCGCTGAAGTATTGGCTACTATCAGAGACAGGAAATTGAGCTAGATGGACCTTAATCTAATATGGTTTCCCCTGTAATCCTATTTCCATGGAGATCTGTTATTTTACTGAAGGCAGCAGAACTAAAAGATTCTGTTATTTGATAATTGTGGATCTGCTTTTGAGGATCTAACTGCAATAAATTGTCTATACCCACTTTCTCAGATAACAGGCCAAATTTTGCCTACAGGTCTTCTGCGKCAATATGAACCATAAACGTACTACCAAAGCAGAACCATGTGCTCATGCTCACTTTTTCCCTGCAAGCTACTTAACTTTGTGCATTTGTGTTCTTCCCACTGTGAATGAGTTATTATTATTTTGAGAAATGATAACTTCTAAATTCCTGAAAGTCAATGTTTAAAATAASTCACTTTTAATGTTGAATTAATTGGCTGTAATAGTTGCTGTTTTCTGAATTCGAAGSATTTCCAAAGACACTAAACAGCCTGAAAACAGCAAAAAAACCTCTGTGGTGTCTATTCTGTAGGTCTTTACTGGTAAAAACAGCAGAAAAAAAATACTGTGAATGAAAAACCCAAGTTTGCATGGTCAGAACTCCTTTAAACATGCTCARGTTCATAAAGGAAGCTCTTACCATTTCTGCCTGGCCACATACCCCAAAACAGGCATCCTTGATTAAACGTATCCATGGCCAGGTATGAGCACCCACYTGGATGGATCCACAGCAAGGTGAGCAGCACCGCTGCTCTGAGGAAAACGGGACTGYGCTGATTCCCACTGCTCCATATATGCCATTTTCCTTTGCTTGTGTTCTATGTTGCTAATGCTATTTCTACCCACRACTGCTATTTCTACTTGTCCCTCTCTCTGTTTATATCTCCATTTTTGCAATACGTTGATGTGCATTCCATTTTCTTCKTTTTAGATACCTGCCTGTTCCCAGCCCTTAGCAAGTGGCACTGCAAAACTTCATTCACGGCAGTCAATGAGATTTCCAGTGAATTATGCTTGGATTGCTGATTAAATGAAGATTATTATTAAATATTAAAATCAAGACTTTATCCACATTTTAACGGTCATAGATGAAAAAACTACACAGATCAGTATAATCCATTTATTGGTTTACGGCTGAAAAGTCCTATAGGGAGAGTCACAATTCCCCCTGCTGTCCCTGAGTGCATTTTGCATTAGGACCTCTGATTTAGCTGAAAGATATATAAAAATCACACACAGCCAGACGGCTCCCTCCTGGCTACACATCTGAGAAGGCTCAGGAGCATAAGGTCGACACACAGCAACTTATGCTCACAAAATGAGCCCGAGAACCACCTGTTTCAGATGTTAGTATGCAAAGATTTTCAAGGTTTAGCGCTTTTGACCAAACCACACCACTCTTGGGGGATCTGTTCTCTCTCTCTCCCTCCCCCTCCCTCCTGCTCTTAACCATGCACACAAAAGCAATGAAAAGCTAGAGGCTCTCAGACTGCTCCATGAAAGCATGTTTTAAGCAAAGTAGCTGTTTGTCTTATTCAAGGAGGTTGATGCTAAAAGGGTTCAGCCATGAAAACATCTCCTTTGAGATCAGGGTAATCTCTGGTGTAGCTAAGAATGATCTTGTCACTAATCATTACCTGGTTTGAGCCATGCCTTTTTCTTTTCTCTTTTTTTTTTTTTTCTCTTTTTTCTTTTGTTTCTTTTTTTCCCCTTCCAATCTCTCAGAGCCATATAGCTTAGTTCAAACTTGAAGACAGTCACACAGGTTTTTTTACTACACTGACTCCTTTTGCATAAAGGAAAAGCCAGCCTCTGTTTGCATTTAATGAAACAACTCTAAAGCTTATAACTGATTCCTATATATATAAAAATATATCATTTTACACATATTGAAAATGTGTATGTAACTTTCTTATTATGTCCCTTGCTATGTATTTGTAGCTCTGACCTAGAAAATATCAGACTAACTGAGAGCAAATAAAACCCTGTATTAGTTATGGTTGTATTTTCTTTCTCCACAAGGTCCATCTATTCCGATTTTCAAGTCCCCCCCTTTTTAAAATCAACCTCAAGAGAAAATTCACAGAAAGACTGTAGTTGGCTCAAAATCTAATACAGGGGGGCTGAGAGGAGTAGCAACGACGTTCCACAAGACCACAGCTTTTAAGAACATAAACGTAACATAAATGTGAACATAAAAAGTATAGGCATGAGTGATCTAGCATTTCATTTCTTACCTGAAGGCTGAGTATTTGCTGAATCTTGCAGGTTCGCTGAGGAAGGCTGGTTGTTTGGGGGTTTTTTGTTTGGTTGTTTTTTGACATTTTTGTTCAACTTGGATCACATGTTTGGGAGAATTGCTGTTGCAGCAAGAAAGGAGAAGGCATTAGATTAATCTCAGTGTATTTTGGGTGCTGTATTGACTGGGATCTCTTTCCTTCCATAAATTCATTAATGAGGCTCTACATTAAGAGAATAAAACAACAAAAAAAAATCCTTGATATTGACCAAAAAAAGCAAAATGAAGCAGTTTTTAAAGCTATAAAAGAACTACACACACACACCTTCAGTGAAGAGATAAGTGGCAGAACCTTTTGGCTTCCAAGGACAAAAGCCTTAAAGAAGGAAAAATGCTATTTCTTTAGAAGATCAAAGCACAGAGAGCAGGTAGAGATTTCAGCTACTGATCGCCTTCACTTTTATTCCTTTAGTTCAGACTGATAATGGTTACTAATGAGGAAATTACTGACTTTCACAGCTCCCTCTGTTTGTGTTTCATTAACAAACTTTAATTTTTAGAAAGATTTTTGTTATTCAAAAAGATTTAACAAATGTTTTCAATAAAGCAAGTGCTTCTTCATAACCAGTGTTCCTGTCATTAATTATTGACATTACAGGTGTAGGAGACTTGAGACTTTTTCTGGTAATTGGACAACAGTAATTGTAATAAAGAAGGAAAAGATGAGGTCAGGTTACTGAAATCTCATACGAGATCCTTTCACAGATAGGAAAAATTGTAGACTGGGAAGAGCAGGGTTAAACAAGGATAAGGATATTCTAGGACATTCAAAAAGTCCTGCAGGGCACCTTGACTCAGATATTGCCCAAGGCAATTAGGTTGCTGGAATACCTATTGGTTAAGATCAATTAAAAAGTAAATTTCTCTGATCATAATCATGAGGGACTCGTTGACAGTGATCGGATACGCAGGCTGGGGAGCCCAATGACGCATGTGCTGCTCACTAGGCCAAAGAGCCCTCTCCTGCTCATGAGCTCACCCTGTCAAGTGCCCATCACATCGGTAGTTTCACTTGCCTGCTTTCTTTTTGAGACTGAATATCTCCATTTCAGTTGTGTCTATAAGGCACGAGCAGAGTCAGGACTTTATTGCGGTAGGTGCTTTTCAGTGAGATTACTCCCTGCTGCCTCCGTGAAAGGAGCTCACGTATGGGATGAGTGGGTCCACCTCCTACTCATGGCCTCTGTCCTCTCCCTGACCTTCGGCTCTGCCTCTCCTTCTTTCCTATTCTGCTCTCGACCTCTTTTTGCAATTGCCCATCCTCCTCTGCGGATGGTCTCTCTGCAGCTTTCTCTTTCACCTCATATGGATTTTGATTTGTCACAAAAAAAGACCGAAAGAAATAACGTTGACTGTGAACTCTGCGTTTATACTTCCCAAAGAGAAACTCTGCCTGCATGAAAATCAAACAKGGAAAAGAATAAAACAGGGTGATTTTTGAGACCACTTTTTCCCCTGATTCCCAGAGAAGCCCAGAAGTCGGGATTCACTGTCAGCTCTCTGTTTCTGTGTTTCAGCCTTATTTTGAGTACAGGTTAGAGCTTCACACCACCACTCTTGGCTCTTATTCTGCCTTTCCTGGAGTAAGAGGCACATGGGAATGCATGACAGAGCTGAAGCTGCTGCAGCCCCGAGATGGTGAATACTATTACAGATCAGAGCAGCCCTGAAGGCGCTCCAGCTTCCACCTAAGGATGGCCCTAGACCTCCTTACAGCCTGCCCTGCACTCAGCACAGCTCTGCAAGAGCCCAGGTTTGCTCCCAGTAGAGTCCCAGGGTGTTTAAAACGGGCAGCATTCGGCTCGGGGTGGCCAAGGACTGTCGCAGCGAGAAGATCCGACGGCAACACGCCGTGCTCTGAAGCACAGAGAGCCGCCGCCTCCTCCTCCCCCTTCGGCCATGCCGGGGCTTGTGTATCGCCACAAGCACCTTATCATATTCGCAGAATTATAAACTAATGATATGGTATGAAAACGCATTGCGCTAACTCAGAGTTTCTCAGTTTCCTCCTTTGGTACGTTTGTCTCATAATTAAGGGATAGTTTTTGTCTGTGAATAATAAACACTTTGAGCCTGAATTAATGCAAATATTTTCCCCCTATCTATCTTGGTAAAATAATAGAGATATTCTAGGCTATCTCCTATTGCCCATTAATGTTGTGTATATAAATAAGCCAGGTTATCTTTTCCTTGTGAGAAATGTTTTATCTAGCAGGCTCTTGTCTAGTGGTTCAGTACTCTACCACTCTAAATTAGGACACTTTATCTTAAGGCTTCATAATCTTACGAGACTATAATTGGAAAGTTTATAAAAAAATCCTGCTTTGTAAGCTTGGCAGCTGAGATAGAAAGAGGGAATGAGAAGGGCTACAGCAGAATTACACCATCACTGCTAGCCTGACTCCGCTTGACAGAGCCGTTTAATATTTTGACAAGACAAAATATAAAGCAGCATTTTATTCTGTAGAGACTTCACTAGACACAAGCATGGAAGTGCTTGTGATCAATAAAGTTTGCGGTGGAGAGTGATTTATTTACAGCAGGGTATTATGTAGAGAAAGAGCTGTGATATTTCCACAGGCTTTGACGGCATAATGGGCCCCTCTCAATCCTTACATGGAAGGGTTAGATTGTCATGGTTGCTCAGGCAGTATTCAAAACGTTATCTGATCAGCCTTAAAGACTTCAGAACGAGACAGATGATTAGTTACCCTAAACGATCCTCATCATGCAGAAATTGATGATTTAATATAGTCAATGACAGACGATTCCATTTGTACTAGATAAAGTGTCTGCGGTTTGTATCAATCATAATAGAGTTATTATTGAGCATAAAAGAAAAGCATGTTTAATATCATTAATTCCAGATATGTCGCTTTCCACATCTGGCATTCATCCATAGAGCAGAACCACTCCAGGCTATCATTCCTGCCTGTGTGCTGGTGACTCTAGTGTTTTTTGTAATTTCAAAATGTTTTTCAGCACCTCCAGCTAGGTGCAATAACAGTTTACAGATTACCTATGTCATCACATTTTGACAAACTTCTCAATCTGATGTGACCTTCATCTTTAGCCATCTGCTTGCCTTTGTTTCTGCCTTTTTTTTTTTTTTTTTTTTTTATAAACCTCCACAGCTTAAAGCTGTAGTGGTTTGTTCCATATTCTTCTAGGTCAACGTTTCACCTGTGTAAATCCAGAAACACAGACTGAAATGTACCGACAGCAACCTGGGTTCAAGTCTCAGGATAGCTGACACTGGGCAAACCTTCTCGGTTTATGTTTTCACCACTTGCATCAAATGGTTTTAATTGTTAAGGTTATCAACAATCCCCATACAAGAACAAGTATTCAGAAAATACCCTTTGGAAACAAAACAAAAAAAAATCTTTCTGCAGGACCTGTCTTTTTTGAATCCCAAGAAAATATGGGCAGTTTGGTTATGTTTCTATAACCAAACCATAAATACTTGTAAATGAATGAGCAGAATGCACTCTGCAAACATGTCATATTGCCACACATGAAATTTGTTAATTCAGCCATGGAATCAAACAGTTAGTTACCTTAGAATAAAAACACATATGTTACTATCCTCTACAAAAGACACTAAAACACTACAAAAATATTGCATCAATGCACACATTTTTTTCCTCCCTATTTTTCTGAACCAAACTAAACTAAAACTAAAATTTCATTTGAGGAATGGGCTATCCATGGGATTTTGTTTCTATACACATGCTGAAGGAGCAGTGCTAAATGCTCAAAAAAGAAAAGGGCAGAGAAAAAAGAAAAACACAGAGAGAGAGAGAGTTTGTTTTTAAGCAATCATTTCCAGATTTCCTGTTATATTGCTCAAATCGGAGCCTTGGCGAGGGGCTCTTTTACATGTAGGGGCCTCCTCTCCTTTTTTCTGCCGCTTGCTTGGGTGTTTTATACCAGTGGGGAGAACAGTCCAAATGAGTTGGCTTCCTGCCAGTTCAAACAGCAGGAAGTTTACTGATGCTGGAAGCTTTATTTATTTTGTGTTTTATTTTGGAAGGAGGAGTAAAGAAGGCTAATAACATTTCAGGGGCAAAGAGTGAGTTGTTGTCCTGCACTTCAGGCTCCGCTATCAACCAAGCATTGCAACATCTCCTATACTGCAGAGTTCAATTTAAAGATCAAATCCACTATTACCTCCTCCTCTCCTACTGTCACTCCTCCAACGGGAAGGACAAGGAAACTAAATCATCTGAGTAACTACTACGGTATATACAAGTATTATAACCAGAGGAGTGAGCAAAACGGTGACTGCTGAGCAGATCCCCAGGAAAATCAGGCACAGGCTTAGACAGCAAGGCACATATAAAGCAATTATCATGATCGTTTAATAATAGCATAGATCCTGACCTCCATACTTTATTTTTATCCAGCCTTCGCCTAATAATATGTTTCCTTCAGTAGCACAGTCATTTTCCCTGGAGGCCAGGAAGTTCCCACCACTATCCCCAATCGCTCATTCGTGCCCTGACAAACAGCCCGCTGCCCCCTTCCCTCATTGCCCACGGAACCATGCAGGAGATCGGAGCATGGAAATGGCCCAGGTAAAACCACTGCTTCACCCTTCTCAGCAGCCAGTTTAAGAGCCACCCCACAAATTTTTCCACCAGAGGAATCTGGTGGGTGACAAACCTCCTTGAAGGGATGAGAAKGAACAACCAAGGGAGGGCAGGAACACCCTAGGGAGGCCTTGCTGCCAGACTACCCGCTCCAGCAGTCAAGTCACCAGCAGGGACAGTGCTCAGTGACTTTGGGCAAATACCTCTGGACTTGGCTGAGATTGCCRTGATGGCTAGAGCTGCAATTCTCCCAGGACAACTACTGCAAGCAGTCGACCGAAGGCAACGCACCCTCTTGGCTCCAAATCRTACATTTTTGCAAAATGGAGCCAGTTTCATTCAGCCACTTTAAAGATAAGCAACAGATATCAAGGATAGCACAAGGCGCAAACATTACACTTGTAACTACTTTTCACATTAGAAATATTTTTCTAGTTAAAAAAAGATTAAAGAGTAAGTGTTAAATACAGGAAGCTATAAATTCAAAATATCAGATGCCGAATACAGCATATGGCTTAAAGTGGTAGCAATCAATCATAATAACTCAAGTTCATTAGACAGCTGAAACTGTCAGAATACAGTAACATGTGACTGCTTCCTCARTATCATTTAATTGTTTAATTTAATTAAATGTTTCAACACAGTTACTTCTTTCCGTATGTATATGTATAAATATATGGGTTTGTGTGTATGTATATATGGGTAGGTGAATCRAAATTGCTACCAGTGAACTAAAATAAGGGTAAACATATTTTCAGTTAATTAAAGAGCCTTGAATAGATGAGAAAAAAACTACTTTCCTCTAAACGTGCTTACTGGAACTACCACCAAGGCAGGGCACCTACCTGTAGGCTTGTGTTCCTAGCATGAGACACAGGGAAGATACCTCTCTGGTTCGATGGGTATTATGTTAGGGCATTTTCACATATGCTCTAAGAGCTCTCTCTTCACAAATCTATCCAGCATCTTTTGAATGAAGAAACTGAACTTCCCAATACCTGAAAGAAACAGAATATTCAAACAATTCTTCGCAATAATAAAAAAAAATAAAGTAAATGACTACCCCTAAGAAAAAAAAAGTGAAGGCAGATCCACAAAGAGATGCAAAGATGAGATACCTTGGATCAAAACAACTACTACCTGAAAAGGATTTCTGGTCTTGGAAATTAAAGAGTTCCAAAAAAGTTCTTGAAATTAATAGTAGTAGAGTGTACTGGCTTTAACCATATAAAACGCAGAACTATCTGTATTGCTCGGMGATAAGAAAAAGAGTAATGACTACTTTAATTGTGCAAGTTATAGAACAGCTATAATATAAYGAAAGGCAGGCCAAGAGAAGGTACAAGCATCGGTCACACTGTCTTTTCGCACAGTCTGGTGCTCTCCACTCAGCTGGCAGGCTGCAGGCACCGGTCACGGTGCTCCTGGGAGAGGCCAGATAGATCCGGACTCTGACATCACCAGTGGACACCCCCAAACATCTAACACAGCTCAGTCTTCTGCATCTCTCCTCCTCTCTTGAGCGCTACTTTTCTACATCACCTCCATCTTCCAAGTCCCCACAGATTTTGTACCCCACTCCCTAAACGCAGAGTGGAGCGCTCTTCCCGGCGAGCAGCCTTGCATCCAGCTCATTGAAACCCTCCGAAGCAGCAGTCTGACTTCTTAGAGGCGGATTCATTTCTGCCTGTGAATCCTAGTGGGAAGGGTGGTTGTCTTCAGTGACTGCARTTCAGTATTAGTCCTATTAAAAGATATGCAAAATTGTTCCCTTTCTGCATGCAGGAAAGATTGTACAGTGAAAATGAAAACTAATTAAAAGCTTAAACTAAGGGATAATAATAATTGCTATGTAATATACTGGCAGAGACTGAGAGAAATGAAGAACACCTCAGAAAGCTGTTGGTGTGAAGAAAGCACAGGGCAGCTTTACCCTCAGACAGGTAAGGGCAGGAGACTTTATCCTGTAGCAGCTAGCAGGCTACCCACGTAACCAAATGCCCTGGTACAGCTGGATTCTTTTTTTCTTCTAGAACCTGGTTCAGACGTCTACCCAATTTTGAAAAACAAAAAAAAATTTAAAAAAATCTGTTTTCTCACTAATTTTGGAGGCCAGCTGTGATTTACATCTCCCTGTCTAAGAGCAGAATTTTCCCATGAGAATCAATCTCTTTTCAGGTTCAGTGCTGCCTCCAAAATCTCAAGATGTTTGGTTAAAGTGACATTTCAGCCACTTCCCTTCAGCAAAAGTGACATTGAACACAATAGCAGAGGAACTGAGAGAGGACCATACGTAGACAGGCAACAAAATCCGACTCAAGAGCCAGTGTTGTGCAGAACCACTTAAAGTCAAGACATATATTTTATTTCTCACCTTTCAAGCAAATACATGCCTTTCATGTCCACTCTTTAGGGTCACACAGAAAAGCGAAACCTTGGAGACAGGAAAGAAAGAGAAAACAGATTACAACAGACCTTGCCGTACTGCCTGCTGTCCTCAGCAATTATTTCTTTCTTCCATATAATGAATTAGCTCCTTGTACAACAATTTAGTTCTGGTCTTAAAACATAGTGCATTCCTATTCTAATTAACCAATGTCAGTTCTATTTCAAACCACTGTTAATCATTTAGGTTTGTATGTTTTATAAAACTGAGATAGAGATTTATAAATGTATTATAGGGAAAATATGGGTACACCTTGCATATTTACATATATATACACAATTGAACAAATCCATAATTACTGAACTTAATATATTAGAAACTGAGCTTAAGATCAAATACATTTTGTGGTCAACATCACTTTTTTTTTTTTTAAGTACAGGTCAACCATTCAGTTAAAGCTCTGTCAAAATCGTGTAGCTGATGCAGTTCCTAGTAACGAAAGCACTCATTTCTATTCTAGTCTGCCACAGTAATACTGCTACAGACGTGGCGTATTTTAAGCACGGGGGTAGGTGTTGCCCAGGAGGAGACCGTTGCACTGCAGTTCCTGAGAGCACTGACTYGGGTCCACGTGCCCTAGCCAGCGCTTTCCTGTGTGTGACCTCATMGGATAAAAGCTTTGCATTTGCCCCCTTGCACTTTRACATGGTTTTTCCTTTTCTTTCCACAATGCCTGGTGTCTCAGCACAACCCCAAGCAATGCCACCTACAGCATGGTGCAAAGTGAGGCCCTCTTTCCCTCCTACCTTGTCTTTGCACRGCTTTCCTGCGCCCAAGGGCTTTCCTCCCTCAGATTTCCTTCTAGCAGCTCCTTTTTGCCACCTCGAGGAGGTTTTGCTCTATACATTTTCTCCCATGGGATATCCTACTCTTCAGAGTCTGAATGCGGAGCCAGGAGACACTCTCCTGCCTCTGGGAGCACAGTTAAAGTCATAGGCCTGTTCCAGTGTGCTGGGTGCTGTTCACAGGGATTAGCTGAACCAGGCTGCACCAGAAGTGCTTGTCAGCCTTTCCTGCCCAGCACTGGGCTCCTGTGCATCCCAATTCCTAGTTTCCTGATACGTGGGAAGAGAGTTTCACTCAGTGTCCTTTAATGACATTTTCCAGATCACAAGTGAGAACTCAGACTCCTTCTCCAGCCATGCCATTGATCTAGTCTAATATGAATGTGTTCTTGCACATACAGACCAAAAAACCCTATAAACACCATGCAGGTCTCTAATTCAGAGTGTCAGTCTCCCATTCCCTCCATATGATTAGATCTTTTCCACATAGGAATGCACTGCAATCCCTGCTAAGGCCAAGGCTGTGAAACATCAAAATATCTTTGACAAAACTTGTTGAAAATGAAACAAAAAGTCTAAATAACCAATGTAAACAAATAACCACAGTAACAGACATGACTGAATTACCACACTTTGATCCAAGTAACCAAAAGCATTTTACAAACACTAATTAAAAATTGAAATTTCTCTCCAAGGTATTTAAATACTAATGCACTCAATTTGTAGGTGGGAAAAACAAGCCAGGAGAAGGTTAAAGTCAGGATCAGAGTGGGGATTGGTACAAAATCAGGAAGATTACATGAAGGGTTGCACACCACCCCTCGGCCCAGAATAAAGCAATCCCTAGACCTACATAGCATGTGTTCATGTAATGCCAAAAAAAGGTTTCTGTAAAAACCACAAATTACTTGGTTTTGTGTTACTTCTCTCATAGACAATAGGCTTCATGGCATCACCATGTCCCGTCATCTCAAGACCTTTGATGGAGAAATGAAGTCTCTGCTCATGGTCTGAGTRGGTCACGGTGCCAATTCAGTGATGACTTGAATCCACTATGAGAGCTCTCCCCAGGTGAGCACTAATTGCTCCTCGGTGGCTGCTGCCTCCATGAGTCCACGCTGAGTCAGACAAACACAACAATCACAGGAGGAGAACTGCCATGGGGGCCAGCGCGGGGCCCAACGCGAGGCTGTCTGCAGCAGCCGCTCTCACCACATCAGTGATCCGCCTTGGCATCGCTACACCCGCTCCCGCGAAGTCATCTGAATTGCAAAATAACCCAAGAATGCAAAACTTTACCACCCTCATTTTGAGATTTTTTTCTTTTTCTCCCATTAACACAGGTCGSTCTTCAGCCCCGAGTGTTAAAGCAGCCCTGCTGCAGAGCCCAGCAGGGCCCCGGGGGAGGCAGCTCACACCGTGCATGGAGAGGTGGCCCCTTAGACCAGCCCTCCCTACTAGGCTTGGTCACAAACCTGGCACAGTATTGGGGGCAGMTCTGTGACTTTCCTGGGGTGTTTAACATTATTGATCTTTTCTGACAAATGAGTAATGTTACATGTTCATTACCATTAATCATCCTTTTTCTAATTCAGGTAAACAAGGAGTAGTTTGGTTCTGGCTCAGCTAATACATGTTTTTGTARTCATTTTTACAAGGATATTGTTAGACAAAGCTCAAATATGTATTTATTTTGAAAAAATATTGATGTCCTTTTCATTTTAATGAAGTATCCCATAAAGCATCAGCTTTCCAAGCTGTGCTATTAAAAGGAAAATTGCACATAGTACTGTGCCTTAAAACCTACATTTCAAAAATGAGTCTGCTGGTTTTGGTGCATTAACACCATACTCGAGCCCTATAAAACACTACTTTGCTCACAGGTGCGATGAAAGGACCACATCAAGCGGGTTTTGGTAAAAGCCAAAACTTCCCTCATGAAGGATGAGCGCTGGCAAGCAGCCACACAGTGCCAAGTCCATGTGCTGAAAATTCATTAAGGCCAAGAGCAGTTTTGAAAGGGYGAGTGAATCCTCCAGCTTTTCTGCCTTTTCACCAGCAAAGGACATCGTGTCCCTTCCGCCTGCCCCAGCTCAGCAGCATCCCCTTTGCCAGGTGGTCACCTATCCCCAAGGGGACATAGAGTAGCATGAAGAGTGCTGTTTCTGCAACTCATCCTTCCTATTCCGATATATTTCAACAACATTCCAAGTGTTCTCTCATTATCTGCTCCAAATCTCTTGAATCAGAGGTGTCAAGAGTTGGTAACTGTACGTTTTTCATGCTGCTGGAGACTGGTTCCTCCAAACCCTTTGGTCTGCTTCCACGGGCTGGGTTGGCTTTCCATGTCTCCTCACAGTTGTGACTTCTGGCTGGCTCCAGTAGCTTTCAGGCTGGTAGGTTCCGAGTGGGGCTAGTTCTTTTATGGCCATGCCTGCAGGCAAGCCCAGCGTGAGATGAAGCCCCGTGCCCCAGCTCCACATGGGCTGCCTCCCCGGTGCAGAGCACCACGATGCAGCGGCACCTGCACCACRTCTGGCGCTCCTGCCTTGCCAGAGCTTGCACGGACCCCACTGCAAGCTAAAGGACAAGGCAGCAGTACTGCTSTGGCCTCTGTTTTTAACGTTAGTGCTCTGAGGTACTGTACCAGGAGGCTCACTCAGCACAGCACTATTTAAATAGAGATGTAAAGCATATTTATTTATCYTAATGGACATACCAATAATACTCATGCTGTGATGCCTCTGTTGCCTGAGACCAACAAACCCTGAAAGAATATTGACAGGAGCAATTGCTTGAAATTTTGTAGAAAACTGTGTGTATTGAAGATAAAAGAAGTCACACTAATAGGAATCCTGTAAGGCAAATGACTCCACAGAGGATAAATGCTTCCAAAAATGCTCATTTGTGTTTTAAAAACACAGCTTTAAGAGTTTAGCATGCCATTTAAAAGAATGAGCCAAATCAGATATTGAGACTTTTAGGAAATATAAGGGAACTATAACTGAAGTCTATAATTAGATAACTTGGAACCTTCATTTAAATTTTCCTCAACAGCCTCAATTTCATCACGATGCCCATTCCTAAGGAGGTTTTGTGTTAACGCATTCAAAAATGCTCTCTCACTTAAAAAAAAAGTGAATCTGGCAACTCGGCTCCCCTTAGCCATCCTGAGAACCCGTGAAAAGAGTGGTTTGCGAAAAACAAGATTTAAAATTCACATACTCATTACTGGCATAAAATCTGTTCTGTTATCCTGCTCTAGTATAAAACCCTTACCACAATGAAAGCAATATTAAAAAACTTACTATTAAACACATACTCAAGTCAGCTAAGGTGTATATTAACAAATAGACACTATAGTCTGGCATCATTTTCTAGTAAAAAGAAGGGTTCTAGTGACAATGAAGGTCTCCTCCACTGCTTATCCCCTCTCTGCTATCTGATTTTTACACCACACAGATARGAATATTAGAATGAGAAAAAGCAGCTTACTGCTACTTCCTGGGCCCTTGAGTATATGACAGCAGGTTCAGAGAGAAAGAAGTTTAAAAGTGAATCATTTCAGAGGAGAAAAATCTTACGGATGCTTCATCCAAAATGGATCAGTTAGGCAAAAGAGAAAACTGGGGCTGCGTCAAGCTTCTTCCTATGAGATCCTGCCAAGGGAGGGCTGCAAAACCCGTATCCCCCTCCTTGGTTTTGCTTTGGGGCTAAGTAAAAACTGGGGTGCCGGGGTTGCCTTGAGCCTGGGGTCAGCCRAATGACTGCAACTGGACTGGACTTCCCAGCACAACCTCAGGAAAACTCACGGATGRTGGTCAGTCCTCTGCACATTGCAGGGAGTAGCCTGCAAATTAAAATGATTCTATGTTTCAGAGACATGGTGCTGAAAATAAAACTACAAAATGAATGATKAAGCAGCAGTAAACCATAAAGTAGTGGAAACTGAGGAAAGGTATAAACAACCTTGACATGTCAAATAGCCAGAGGGCTGAAAGAGACTGGAAAGGGACCCAAAAATCACAAAACTGCCCTTAGAAAATGGTTATATAACAGAGCCAATCTTGAGGCATTTTAAACCCACAGCAATAAGAATCAATTCAGTCGTGCTGTGCAAATGTGTGACTTTTCAAGCACAGGATTCATCTAAGAAGATCCAATGGCTTGATAATACTTTTGCTTGTCCCACTTTTCAGACATAGTCGACTGAGGAAGGAAAGAGCGTGACTTCTTACTCCACCTATGGTAGAGCCCTCTGCTAATTAACAAACTCCTGAATAATTCTAATCAGCTTTTTTACACCTTGGTTATTGTACTTTCTTCACTGAATATTACCATTAAGTGCTTTTGCCATTGTTATTAATTTCTGCCTATGACCACAGACAGGTAAATTATTGCTACACATCAGAATCACTTTCTTAGGCAACCTTCCTCTRGAGACCTTAATTTTATTTACAACAGCTTTTTGTCTTTTCATGCAGCAAGGGAATTTATAGGTARTATAAAGTTATAGCAGAAATTCAGATATATAGCATCTCTGCTAAAATGTTCCCTGATTGTCTTAGGTTACCTGCTGGCTCTATTACTACCTTTCAAAAATAAGAAATCAAAGACTAGGGAAATGTTCTCTGCTTTGTAGTGTTCATAGTGGGCTTCTCTGTAGCTTCAGAGAAGCTGCAACGTATTAGCAGTTCCCATCACTGACCTTACCTATATTTTTTGCAGCTTCAGCTTGAAGTTTGCTTGCTTTGATATAATCAGTGCAACATTGCATCACCATGGAGGAAAATCACACTATGCACTGTAACAGAGAAAGCTGATAACCTAAGCTTGGTCTGATTATTATTCTTTACCATGGCAGAGGAGGATACCTTGTAACTTAAAACTYACCAACACACTATCGCCAAGCTCTGAATAGCTTATCGAGTTATTATTTTAAAAATATTAATGTGCTGGTAACCACGACAGGATTTCCAGAATACAGACAAGCTCAGCTTGGAGGAAAAAAAAAAAAAAGAAAAGAAAAGAAAAGGAAAAAAAACTTTGTGTATTGACATATTCCCCTGCTATTCTTCCCATTCTTTCTGTTGTTAATGCAGCTGAGCCAAAGGTTTCAGAGTTGTTTAGAAAATGACTTGTAGAGATTTCTGGGGTCATGTATATGCTCTTTAGTGCTTGTTTTCCTTATAGGGTGCAGCTCAATAGCACATGGTAACTTCAACAGTTTATAGTCTATTTATTTAATATTTCTGAAGAGAGAAACTTGAAAAGAAGAATAGGATTACATTTCTTACCTGTTTCCTCCACAGAATACAGCTCATTTTGGTAATTTTGAAGTCACAAGAGCCAGACTTCCAAGGCTGGATCTTACTTATATAAACTCGTTATAACGATATGCATCTTATGCCAGCCTTTTTTTTCAGATTTGCTTTTCCAAGCAGCCCTGTTGAAATTAAAATAGCAACCCAGATCAATTTCTGCAGGGAAATTTAAACAAATAGAGGAAGGTTTCTTATATATGATCATTTAAACTCCTAAAACTCACACTGTTGATTGCAGARAAGTAGAGAAACCTCCTGTCCCCTGAGTAGGTGCCATAGCCCAGACTTTGTCTGTGGTGACTTAGTATTCAAATAACAGATTCTTTTTTTGTCCCCATACAATAATTCTCAGATGCGTTAGTCAGTGAAGAGGAAAAAATTGAATGTATTATGTATCTTGGAAAAAAAGGCCTGGTGTAGAGGAAAGAGGAGAGGATTAAGGTACATGGTAGCAAAAAGWTTCTTAACTATTTCACTGATTTCTCTTTTTCTAGTTTATATTTCTGTATGTGAAGGTAACTGCTATACTAGTTTTTTTTCTGGGGTAGTAAAACTTCTACACTGCACAAGGGAGTACARTCTAAGTGACAGTCACCCAGAGAATACAGAATGCTACAGCAGGTTAAAATGCATTTAAGCTACTTATTCTCAACAAAACTTAACAGTCARTCTCTGACCTCATCAGAAACATCCTTCTTTATAGTAGACTATCTAATAGGACAAGCATGTCTGAAATAGGCTGTCACCAAAAGGTGTGTTGGCTGTAGACAGATGCTATGAGACAAAGCTTTGCAATCTGAGTATAAAATCGCTACCAACTTTACACATCATAATAATAATAATAATAAAGCCACCATTCTTGTAAGTGAAAAAATTTCTCCAAAAGGCTATTGACATAYAATTTCACATAAAGTTGTTGGAACATAATCATGTGATTTCATAGGACCTCCTAAATTAATTTCCTCTACATCACATGCATCTGATTCCAACACTGCGGAAACTTTATAACAATATTGTATGATTATTACTACACATATTCCTGTCACACCTAGGAGTGCAAGATGGATCGGTGAGGGATTGTGCTAAGCATTTTACAAGTCAAGGAAAAAGAGCGAGCTTACACAACTGGTCCCTCTGCTCAGTATTTTCAGCAGGAGAGCTATAATGATCCAAATGCCCTCATGACAAAAAACAAAGTCAGTTTTTGAGTCAAATTCCACCCTTGAGTATTCTCCTCCCTGTGCACTCTCAACAAACCTATGACACATGAAAGGAGAATCCTTAGAAAGATCAGTATGGGAAAACTCCTTCAGCAATTGTGCACGATTCATGGGAATACAAATTCAAATGAGAAGAGGAATACTCATTTTTGCTCAGTATGGATTCCTACATTCACGTTTCACAACTAAGGTTGTGAAAACCTTGGATCTCTGACCAGATATAGCAAGTTTCAAAAGCTCAGCTTTATTTGCTCCTGGGGCTGAGCTGTAGGGAACACCTACACATTACAAAATTGTTTTGATTTCCTCATTCCCCTTTCCCACTCCACAGTAAGGGTATGTTGCTCATTCAGACTAGCTCTGATCCTTTTTTCTCTTATTCTYCATCCTCTTTTGGCTTCTGGGCATCTTTATTATGCACAACAAAGTGTCGGTTTCATTACCAGCAATCTGTATTCAAGGATATCAAATTTGTGTAAATTCCACAGCATTGCACAATGTTTCCATTTAACCTGAATGAAATTCAAGTGCAAATGAGGTGTTAGTCATTCATGAATAGAACCCTTAATGTGTAGACATGTTTTTTTAAGGTGAATTTAGTACTCAGAAAAAGGTGCCAAATTGACAACACTGAAGACTGAAGTCCTCTATAAATTCTTATAAAARGCATGACATGGGGAAGGCAACCCAAGCTGCTGCACATAAGCCTGCCAATAATCAGGACTGATTAGCACTAGAGATATGGAGATAATTCAAATATTGTGCCCCTTCAAGGCTTCACTCTCTGTAGAGGGAGTACTAGTCCCTACACAAATCTAATAGGGTTTTGGGACACAAAATTTCAGGATATGGAAAACTGAGCAAGGCGTAGCTCCAAATCATTTCACTTAAGGCACTCTGTAATGAGTGCTTAATCAAATCTCAACACCTAAGGCTGAAATTTCCCTCTTTTCCAACAGCTGGATTTTTATTATACTCCCAGGGTAGGTCCTAATCTGTTACTATTGACTAAGCAATGTCATCCTCAGTTAAGTGAAAAGACTGTAAGTATTACAAAGAAGTATTAAAGAAAACATTGAAACATTACTTAYGTACTAAAAATACCAAGGATGGCTGCTTTAACAAACACACAGTCCTGGAGCATAAATGAGAGGTAACATTAGGCCACTGAATAGATATTGCCTGAGCATCTACAGAAAGGAAGATCTTCACTCACTTGGTGACAAGGCTCCATTCCCCAGGATCTCACCTGTGAAGTGCAGGACTTCACTCGTCCTAGCCCAAAGCGATTTGACTCTATGGAGAAACRGATGTACAAGAACCGCATATTATTTCTAAATACCTTCCATACTACCCACAACCAGGCAAAAACAAACTGTTGCATTTACAAGATGTAGGGTACTGAGGACAAAGACTGATGGCAAAGAACTGAAGAACAACCTTACAAGACTGAATGAATGGGAAATGAAATGGTAGATAAAATTCACTATGAATAAATAAAAACTGATGCACACCAGAAAAATCATAACTTTAAATACAAATTAATGGGTTCTAAGCTGACAACTGTAACTCAACAATGAGAATAAATGACAGATTGAAGGAAAAATTAGGTCAGTGCTCATTATCAGTCAAAGTAGAAAATAAGATGTTGGGATTTTTAGGAAGAGATAAAAAGAAAACAGAAGTCCACATTGTGCCTTTGAATAAATGATTCATCCACATTTTGATTACATCTTCAGCACTGGTCTTACTTCAAAAAGGATATAACTGAACCAGAAAAGACCAAAAACAACAAAGTGCATCTGTGCAAAGAACAACCGAGYACACTAGGACACCTCAACCTGGGAAAAAAAAAAAGATACAAAGGTCTACAAAATCATGAGTAGCCGTAAGAGAGTGGAAGGGTCTTGATTCCCAGGAATGGGTGGCTCTCCCAATACAAAAGCATAAGGGGCAACAGAAAAGCCCAAGGCAGAAAAGTTCAGACAATGGTGAGTAAACATGTGGAGTCCACCAGCAAAATATGCCAAAAGCAGCTCATATCTCACGAGGGAAGGTGGGACAAGCACATAGAAGAGAGTTTATTTCAAGAAATCTTACAAGAAACACATGCAGCTCAGAAAGYGTCCTGACCTAAAAGCTCTTGTAGGCTGGAGGACTGGAAGGGGTAACAACATAGTACTTTTCCCTTTCTGAGTATCCACTGTTTGAGACATGGCACTGAACTAGACAAGATTTTGCCTGACCCAGAAGGACCATTTCTGTGTTCTTATGTTGTTATCTTAATTTCACAGTAGCAGAGAGCGGGTAACAAAGTCATAAACCAAGTAGCTTTGCTGTTGCTGACTGCACCGTCTCTCCCTTCACCCCTGGTGCTCTTTAAGTGAGCTTTGACACCCTCAGCAAGTGTCATAGGGAGGTGCAAGCACATGAGGGCATGTGTGTGTGAGGAAGAGCAGTACTGAGCACAACTTCACCACTGTGCAGCTATCACAGGTGGTCTTCTCTATTTCCCTTTATTTCCATTATAGCCATGGGCAGTGCAGAGGCAGAAAACAKTTTCATCACAAACTGGAATACAGCCAAGCAAAACCAGGAGGATAACAGGAAGAAAATGAAGTTGTCAGCAGCCTCAGTCAGCCCAATATCTGGGTTAAAGACACAAAGTCAACCCTGGTCCTATCACCCCCAGAACCTCTACTCAGAACCAGCACACAGCTCAGTGAATATGCCCCATTGCATGAGTATAGATGGACAGCGCTCCAAACCTCACTTCCTATGGACACAACTAACTTCTACCTGCCATGCTGACAGGGGCTTGAAAGTACCCAGACAAGTTTTATATATCCAGTAAAAAAAAATTATCTGGATCTTTCATTGCTGCTTTGAATTAATTCTTAAATTAGTTTCCCCCTCCTGTTTTAAATTTTAGTGAGGAAGGAGAGGCAATTCCAGCTACTACAAGGCAAGAATAAAAACTTTGTATGATCATTTGGAACTCTCACCTGATTATCATAATCATACTTTCTAATTTTTTAATAAAACTAAAAATCCATATCTAAACAAAAGCTTTATTCCTCCATCAGAAATGAAACTTTATTCATAGTTATTAACCATTATGGCAGACATACCCCTTATATAAATATCTATAAAGTAATGAGTCTTTCCTGGAATAAGATGCATATTAATTAGATCCTACAGCACTTGAGAGACTTTGGTTCAATTCCCACCAGTAAGGTCAGGAAATGCATCCACAGTAGTTAGCAGCTAGTTTCAAAATCTCAATGCACCAAGTGCGATGGGGTCATTCAGGAGAGCAGGTACCCCAAGGGAAGGGTAAAACAAGAGCCAGGGATTATTCCGCAGCACCGAGCCGGCGCACTGCAGGAGTGATGGACTTGCTTTTCAGAGCAGAAAAGCTTGCCAGCCTACTCTCTCTGTTGCCCACCCTCATTAGGAACACCACTGCATACGAGGCAATTAATTGGATGATAGGGGCTGGAGGGAGCTAAGAAAATTGTGTGTGTGCATGTGTGTACGGAGAGACACAAGACTAAGGCAGCCACACTAAAACTGTTCTTGCATTCAGACCCAGGTGCATCCTCATAAGACAGAGTCTTGCCCTAAAAGACATAGAAACTCAAGCAGTGTCCCAGGGATAATAATGAGAAAAAGCCTTCCATCCACTTGAAATTCAAATTCAGTTGATGATTCGCTATTATGGAACAGTGTCATAAAAGCGTTCATCTTTGTCCATGGACTGCAAAAGAATCAAGTTCTAAACACCACAAGTCTKTATGCAGAGTGTGGAATTTCCAAGAGAACAAGATTCCCTGAACACCTCCACACTCTTTGGACAGTAATATTTTTATATATATATATAAAATCTATGAGTTATGAACAAGTAAACTGAAAGGAATGCGTGCTACAGTCTTTGAATTTTGTTGGTTTCCATTTTTAGTTACAGCACATGCATAGAGCAAACATGAAGGATTTTTATAGTAGATTTTACAAAGTTTTCAGAAATAGTTTTCTTTTTAACAGAAGATAAAATTCACTTGAGGAACTCACTGCTGTAAAGACAGTTCTTTCAGAGAAAAACAGTTTACCAAACTAAAAAGTGAAATTATTAGGTATATCAATAATAAAAGTACAATTTTTTTAAAAAACATATTAGTAGTTGTTACAAAAAAAACCTCTCAGGTCAATGAACACTCTCAATGTTTCACAGTACAAAACAACCATTGGTAATGAGAGTAAGGAAGATATCCTTCTCATGGGAAAACTGCTCCATTACATTCCTTCTAGAGGTGCTACACTTTCCTCCGAAGCATCTGGTGCAGGCTGCGTTTGGAGACAGGATACCAGGCTATCATGACCTTTGGTCTGCTCTGGCATTGCAGTTTCTGTGTTCTTAGATTGCAGYCTACCCTAATGTATTATTTGAATGAATTCAGTGCTGTATATAAATACAAATAATTAACAGGCATATTATTATCTTCGTAGTTAGCTAGAAATTTCAGAAAAAGCAATATATGATCTTGTAGCAATCAGGTGAGCAGTTAACTTATGGTAAACACTGTGAAACAATCATGAGTATTTTTTAATATATATTAGAGATAAAGACACAATTTTGCAGCCATGCTTATTCACACATATGTATGTGCACATCTTGGTGTTTTAAATAATGCACAACTGAGACTTCTTAGCTGTGCAAACACAGATATTGCTATTAAACAATTCTGGTATTCCAATGGGTCAGCTCCTTTTCCAAGTATTCTCCAGGACAAGAGTGGCTCTTTTACTACGGATATATCACATACACAGGGTGCATTATATTGGCTCTTCCATTACATTTACTGAATCTGACTTAAGAGAAATAGGAATCTACACATGGAGTGGGGAAGAGCATAACTAGCATATGGCACTTGGGTCACATTTTTTCTTAATATGTATCTTAGGTTTCTTGCTGCTACTATCTTGAATATCTGCACGGCTCTGGGGGTTAGGGTTAAGGGCATGGGGGCCCAGGCAGTTTTCTCCTCAATGCTGCCAGCAAGGGGGAGGGCTCAAGAAGAAGGGCATGGATCCTCTGGGTCCAACAACTGCTTGCACAGCTGGGGTTCACAAGAGGGATGTGGCTTTTACAGCCACRGGCCTCTCTGAGTTTTGAGGACTGCTAAGAGAAGGAACACACCTGACCAAATGTAATAAAGCACCTTTGCCAAGAGGCTGGCCGAGCTGGCAGGAGAGCTTTAAACCGGGAGCAACAGGGGAGGGAGAGGATGACCCACAGGCAAGTGGTGAATTGGTAAACTGAGCTGACAAGCAAAGGGAGCAGCACAACCTGGACAACAGAGGTCTTGAAAATGTTGTATGCAGGGGTAAGCAGTACTGCATACCCTCCTCATTAACGACAGGACACTGTGCAAATTTGCAGCAGATACAAAACTGAGAGGAAGGGTTGATACTCCAGATGGCTGCGCTGCTGTTCAGAAGGACCTCAACAGGCTAAAGAAACAGGCCAAACAGGAATGTCCTAGCATATATKTTATTGGTGGCACAGCAGCACCAAACCTCTACTGTACCTTCACTCTGGTCACTGCCACATTGTTCAGGGTGGGATGAATCCAAATCCAATTTCACCTCCACAGAGGCGAAGAGGAAAGGCCCCACTAGCTGTGCTTTTGCACAAGAATGCAACAGCTCTTGACTACACTGACRGATTCCCAGTCTCAGGTTGGGAATCACAGGAAGCTTTTCCAATGTCCAGCAGCTAAATGTGTTAGCTATGTCATTTCTGAMGTTCTATTTTAAATGTATGTACCAGAAAACAAAACAAAAAAGAGAGCCAAACAAACACTTATGTCTATCCTTTAGCACAACATTTGTTTAACTTCAGCTTTGATGCTACCACTTTATGCTGCAGCGCRTTCCTGCAGCACCACAGTTACAAGCTATACATATGCAGAGCTAGCCTTCTTTTATCCAGGAATTTTACTCCTAATGAGAAAATAATCTACAAACAGCACTCTTACATCTCCCACAACCTCTTTACTGCTAAAAGGTTTATTTAAAATTTCCTTTAGAGGACAAAATGCAATTCATATCTGGTTATTGTCCTAATGAAATCTTTTTCTCCTCCTCTTATCTGAGATGTTAAAATTTAACTCACTGGAGTTACACATACTATGTGAATTAATAGTCAGCATTGTTTGGAAGGTTTTTTAATTGGCCTACAGGGAGGCTTTCTGTATATATTAAACAGATCATGTGTCTGAATTGCAGCTAACCCACCTTTAAATTTCCTTTGTGCACATTAAATTCAGAATGTTTAATGTTTCTTAGAAGTATTAGTTTTATTGTTCACATTAGGAAAATGACTGTTAAACAGTCAACCTAACTAGAGACTACTGATTGGTCCTCAGTGATGTCATATTGGTGCTATAATGCCCAATAAATAAATAGCTTTGGCTGTTCTTCTGATTTTTATTTATAAATTCTGTTTCATAACAGCAATAAGACGCTCCAGGCCATGCAGTTCTTGGGGATTATTGCACTTGTCAGGTGTTTAAAATCACTCAGTCTTCTGCCTGTGCCTTATAATACCACTGGAGGCACATAATCACCCAGAAATGCACTGCCTGGAGTGTCTTAATGCTTTATTATGACATATCTAACTTTCAAAATAAATWATTTATTGGGAAGCTTGGAAGTGTCATAATAATATCCAATCAGTAGCTGAGAAATATATATGAAGTCAGGACACCACACTGGAACAAAATACAGAGGATAGTGAAAAATGCCAGCTCATCAGTCATCCCAGGCCAGACCATGGGGGCGCGTGTGGATGAGTGTGTGCACAGAGGCRTCTGCATTTGTGCACTGATTCCTACAAACAGAAATGCACAATATATGCATTTGTTTGTCCACATTTGTCTTGATATAAGCCACAGACAGATGCACTGGCTTAAAATTCTAAATTAAAAAATAAGTGGGATAAATAAACACTGTATTTTCAACCTGCTATTAAGGAGGAATTTAGGATATTCTATCTGTACTCACTCAGTTAAGTCATTCCATATTTAAGAAACAGCTTCTGTATCTCATAGAAAGACTAGCTACACTGGTTGACATTACAGATTGCATTTCACATCATTATCATCACAATCRCTAAACTGCACACATTATTCAAGACTGAATTTTAAAAGCAATACAGAAGAAAACAATACTATTTTCTTTATAAAAAGAGACAACAAACTAGCATATCAACTGTACAACAACCAGAGAAATCAAGACTCTGGGGTTTAAATTTCTAAATTAAATTCCAATTTGTAAATTATTATGTGAAAATAAGGAACTCTACTTCGGCAATTGTGCTAAATAACAGTGCAAACCCTGCAGGGGACCAAATTATCTTTTAAAGAGCGAATATGAAAAGTTTTTTGGAAAAGGGCCAGTTTTAGGTAGGGGGTGTTTAAGGCCTTGGGAGTTACTGTAGCAATAGAAAAGATTAATAATTTGCACATGTGAGACTCCTGGCAAGCAGGATGCAGCTGTAAAGAATTAACCCCTCCTGAGAGACATAAAAACATGGAGCAGCTGAGAAGAAAAGGGTGAGGGGAGAATGCAAAAGTATGCAGAGTACAGATGTCCTAGAAGAAGAAAATATGTAAAGTAGGGTTGGCAAATGTACAGACATTTTTATTATTCGGTGGGGGGAAAAGGTCTTCCTGGCAAAATTTGGCCATGTAGGAAAAAGTGAAACATCAACAGAAGACAACACYGCTTCTCCATTCCTGATGGTAGAGRCGGCTGATCTGAATAAAACCCTGAAGAGAGCCCCCAGCCCCTTGCTGCAAGGGCACTCTCAAGGTGGGGTGGTGCAGCCCTAGCCCGGGCGGGCTTTGTTTTGGTGCGCACGCAAGCCAGAGCACGCGCTGTCCCCACACCCAGGCATGGAGCCGAGACGGGGACGCTCCGCACGTGGGCAAACGGAGCCAGCACGGCGGGTCTGGGGGGTGAAGCATCACGAGGCTGTGGGGCTGCAGCCCGGGAGAAGCCCAGCTCCTGATATCTGCCCTTCCTGGCTGCCGACCCGACYCCCTCCTTTGTAGGGGCCCAGCTGCTCAGCAGCACAGAGCTGCATCCTCCCCTGGGAGAAGAGCCAGGGCGGGAGCAGGAGCCACGCGCAGGCCCCGTGATAGCTCCTTTAGAGGCTGTGAGAAGGCCACAGCAATCCAATTTTTAGGTTGTATTAGAAAATGGGAGACTATTACCCTTCAAGAAAAGAAATTAGGCTTTAGAGAAGTGAAATATGTAGTCCCTCCACTGCTCTTTAGCTGCTTTTTTTTCCCCCTCTTGTAAAAACAAATCAATAAAAAAGGATGTTTAAATGATCATTAACAAAGAGAAAAACATTGAGGTATTTATTCGAATTAAGTCAGAGACAGCAGCAGCCTCTCATTGAAAGGAAGAAGTGGTCCTTAAAGTAATACATCTTTAATAAATGTTACTTAGATTCACTAGAATCCAGATGATGGATTTAATTTTTTGTTCTTGTTCTTAAGAACATAAACAGATTACACCTTGTTTAGGTTTATTGTGTTTAGATTTAACAATAAGGACAATCTCCTAAAGAAACTAAAGCAGATTCTATTACAGAAGAACTGAAAAAGAATACACTTTTAACATAGTAACTGTTTCCTCAGAGTCCTTTTCAAGTAAGCCCTCTCAAAGTGTACTCAGAACCGCCAGAAGAACAGGAGAAATGGATTCAGAAGGTGTCCTTGCCTTATTCTCCAGCAAATAAAGCACATTACAGCTGTTCATGTGGTCCCTCCCTATTGTCCTCTCCTTGTTCTCCTCCCACAGCTCCAGTGACCCCTTCATGCATCTTCAACACATCTGCTCCAACCAACAGTGTCCTGGCCAGCACCTACCAGGATTTACTCGTGTTCCTTCACTCTTCCCCAAAGCCTTCTTCACACAGAGAAGCTAACAAAACAGCACCTCGCACCCGGCCTCTTTGCGGGTGTCACAGCTCTACTGCCTGACCCCAGACGTGGCTCCTGCCCATGCGACCAACATCACTTTGGCCGCAGCTCCTGTGCCCTGCAAAACACACAGGGAACTGCAGTGCATCAATACACAGGAAGTTCTAATCTCCTCCCGTACGCAACCCGTGTTCTCAGTTACAGTAGAGCATCGTGAGATGTTGTCTTTCACATGAATGAGGAGGGCATCACCTGACCTCAGGCCAACACTTTGGTACTGAAGCTACAAAGTCATGCAGATGCATTTTACATATTGGATCTTAGATATGGCCTTTTACCCCCATATAAGAGCAAATTATAAAAAAGTTCACCTTAATCAATGCACCTTTCCTTTCTGTGACTAAAGCAAACATGACCCTTTTTGCTTCTCACTAGGAAGGACATTGCAAAGATCCTAACACTTTACATCACTATTCCAACTCTTTCTGCTAGTAATATCTCTTTCTGTCACACAAAATCAGAACCATTTGCTTGTGTTGCTTTCCCTTTTGTTAAGCCTAAGGCTCTCAAGTCCACCTCTACTCTACCCAACTTTCATTCAATAACAGCTTCTGTAAGAAATCCCTCAGTTTATTTTCTTCCAAGCCATTCTCTTTCTTAGCACCAGCAGACCAAGCTTCCCTACATCTGCTTAAAATATTCCTATAAGCCTCAGTTTTGCTTGGCATCACGTGCAGGTCACAGCCACCAAGCTGAGGTTGCTGTGTTTTGCCCTGATCATCAGTGCATCCTTATATGCCCAAAGACCCGTTCAGTCACCCTGACTTACATTATCCATGGCCTGAAAGCCCTTCAGGACAGGACTGTTTTGGGTTTGCATGAACAGCAGTGCAGGTTCCATACCTGGCAGTTGTCACTGCACAAGCTACAAAGCTTACAGAACAGGTACAGCAAAGYGCAGGCTGGACGAATGGTGGCATCCTAGCTGCAGAAAGACCTCTCAGAGAGGATAAATCTGCAGTTCCACTTAGCCAAAAAGATGTCCACAAACAATTCTATCYGAGAACTGTATAAAAAATGCTTTGGATGCATTAACCTTCAACATCACTGCTACTATCCAGGTTATTACTAAGTTTCTGTTCACAGAAGAAACATCATATGCAAATTTGTCACTTGTTAAGTCATTTGTTAAGTCATACAAAAGTCAATATCAGTGCAACTATAAACTAAGAAACAAGGAATGGTCAACAAAAATTAAGTCAATATCTTGGTTTTCCAGTGTCTTTAAACCAAGTGTCCAGTGTATTTAAACCAAGTTGTGGTATTTTACACCCTTTTGATCAATCAGAAATTTATCAAGCCAAGTGTATAACATTCTATTCTAAAACACATGCTTACACACAAATACGTCAGTAAAATTGACAGGCAGCCTTTTTTGCCAGTACCACTGATATTTCTTTGTAAGCCTCTATTTCAGTTTCTTCTAGATTCACTGAACTTCAAACAAATGACCTGAAGTTTCTCAAGTCTGATGACATTTTAGTTCTGTATTTCAGAAAGTTTCAGCTAAAATAATTCACTTCCTGAAAATACCTATCTTTGCTTAAGCTGAATTCTCCAAAAGTCAGGTGTTTTCAGGAAAGAAAAAAAAAGAAAAAGGCCAATATTGCAGACAGAACCAGTGCCGCACAGTGACTTAGGTTGGTAATAATCTATAGAAGTCTTTTACCACCACTTTATCTCTAAAATCAAATGCAAGAAACTGCATCTCATATTACTAAAGCTAGGTGCARWGKWMCWYTGCACCTATCCTGCTGCAGTGAATCCTGTCTAAATGAYTGTCAATGTGAATGCATATTTCTGWATTATGGGAGAMAAAAGTGATTTAGATATCGCAAATTTTAAACAGTYTGTGCCACAAGAGCTGTCGCCATCATAGTCATCATGACTGCATTAAAAAAAGTGACTTCTGTCAGCTCGGCATTCACCCAAACAATTCAGATTTTGCTAAGATTTACATGAAAATATACACGAGTGTTTTCCTCGCTGACCAGAAGTACATGTGCAAAGCAGTTGACTTCCCTTTTACAAACGAGTTTCACTTTGCCAGTTTCCAGACCGGAATCCTCAAACTATTTCATTATCAGACTGTCCAAAAGAAAACTGCAAAATAAGTGCCTTTAAAATTGCTCAGTCAGGTAGAGAAAAGGTGCTATGCTTGCAAAGGTTTCCAGATAGACATTTTAATTGCATTAAGTTGCGACTAAGAAATGAGGCTGGTCCTGCGGTGAATATATTATGTAAATACTAAGCATTTAAACAGAAAATTACAGAAAGTTAATGGGAATAAAGGAATCCTTAATATGCACCTAAGAATAGTCTCTTTCTCAACTATGTAATTAAAAGATTAATCTAAAAACATAAAAATAACAAAAACACATCAGAAACCAGTAAAAAAAGTGTAAGGAACAATTTAACACCCTCTAGAAGATGAAACCAGGCCATGCACTAAAGTGGAGAGATCCTCCTCTAGCAGAGATGAATATAAGCATATGATGAAATATTTCCTGGAACAGGGTCTGGAGGCCCTAACCCTTTTCTACTTGAAATTTTGATTTATTTTAAGTAATTTGTGAAAAAATCTGACTGTTTCAAGCAAATAAACAAAACAAAGTCAATTCCTGAGAAAGGAGGAAAGGAAAAAAAAGGAATCCATAGCATTATCAAGATCAAAGCTCAATTTAATTGGGAGTAATCAGTTTCTATTTATATGCATTCTTTTTAATAAAAGCCATAATACTTGTTTGTTGAGAGAGATTTCATGTTTCATATTGGAAAACCATTTCCTGACAATGCATTTTCTTTTTATAATGTGGGAAATGTTTTGTGAAACACCCTCTCCCTTTAAACCTTGATAAAATTCTTAACTATGACAAATGCAATAAGTTTTAGATAAATGACTATCATCTCCTTGAGCTGGAGCATTTTAAGAAATAGCAGCAGAGCAAGCATGTTTCTTTATATTAAACATGATCATCTGTATGGTCTGTGTGGGCCAAAGGAACACAAACACGGTGATTTTACAGCCACTGTACAGAGACATTTTGTGTCATGTTGAAAGGCTATAAACCTTGGAGATGTCCATCTTCCACAATTTAACTAGTTATAATTGTATTACAAAGAGTTTTTAAGACTTAGTAACTTCTTTAAGTCACTCTTTTTCAAAAGACATATGGAAAAACCTCTCTCATGGTTATTAATAATGTAGCTAATATGGAGAAAGTTACAGAGTAAGAAGGAAGATTCTTTTAGTCCACAGAGACAGAACTTAATTTTATAGTAGTTAGTTSTACTTAGTTTCATTTTCTTAAATCTTCTAGTCATTGAATAAAGAAATAATTTGAAAAGGAAATGGCATCTACAGTATTTGAACTTGCCTTTAGCATAAAATGTTTTAATGTTTTTAGTCTATCTTTAACAACTGAAACAGACTTTACTGAATACTGGTAAAAGTTCACTTTGTAATAGAAAAGTAGTCACTCACTGTGATCACTGTGTCTTTTTAGTATGCAGCCCAGAGGATTCAGAAAAAGATTACATTTACAATAATTAACATATATGTAAATGGAGATCATGGCTATGAATGATAAATTTTCATAGCAATTTAAACCTTGTTCAAATTAATCAACCATACAGACACTTGATTAATGAAAGGCAGCATCACTTTAAAATGCAACATGTTAATATATATTACTGTTATCGCTGATCAAAGAATCTTTAAACATAAACCAATTAAAACAAAGTTCAATCTACATTTTTTTACTGCTTTAATTCCTGCAGAATTAAAGGAGTATTACAAAAAAATGACGTATTTTATTCTCCTTCTATTTACTAAATTGATTGTAATACAGAATCACACAAGTAATTCTGCTACTTCATTAATATGATTGGATCTGAAAACTACCAGATTAGTTTTGCACTCTAAACATACACATAATGGCTGATTGCAAAATGGGCAAAATAGATCCARTTTCATTCTTCAGCTGTAACAGCAGCAACTTGCATCTCCTCTCTCCTATTTTCCGACAGCTCAGTGGCACACAAGGTTTGAGGGACCAATAGCAGCAAGTAGCTGCTTAGGAAAAATGCTTTTGTGGCACCTCCCAACAAAACCCATCTCCTAAGAACAGCATGGTTACAGATTTTTATGGTAATGCCAGATTCCTACAGAGGTCATCTGAAGTACCTATTCAGCTTCCCTATATTCATATTTTTCATTTTTAAAACAGTATCATGTTTTAAAATGTGATTTATTAAAAATATGTACTGTCATGCAACTTTGTTCCAGTTCAGTGGCAAATTTTAAGTATTTACTCATAAAGTTATCTGCATTTACAGAACAGTAGCATTTTTATTGAAGAGAGTCCCTTATATTTTCCAGCTATGCAATAATGTTCACTTTACCTTATCATTAGGAAAATCCAGTAAAAAGATACGGCACRTTTCTGAATTGCAGTCTTAATAAAGACTTAGATGCTACGATCATGAGCAGTGAATATATTCTAGGAAGGGAGGTAAACTGGTTAGCCAGTCACTGCTTTTTTATTCAAAAGCTATATAAAATATCTTTAATATATATTACACCTCAGCAATTTGTATGTMCAACATTGAGCTTTTCAGAAAATGGTAATATTGCTCCAAGAATAAAAGAARGTGAAATCAAGGCACATCCATTAGCTTTTAGAAAAGAGAGTTGATATACTGTTAAATTTTGAATATGGATCCAGTCAGACAYGTGCATGAAGTACCCTTGCTTCAYGGGAGCAAGRACACACATGCCCACCACTCTGATTTTAATATTAGGATCCAAACATGCACTAAAATCAGTTTAAAAACTATATTATATGGAGAAACTATATTTGCTCTTTGGTAAAAGAAACACCCGGTTCTAAATAAACTTGGAGAAGCAATACCTGTTGATGTTTTCCAGATMCAACAAGAAGTACCAATGCCTTCCTACAGATGGGCATGGGAAAATATCTCCCACACTCAGGAACTTKAAAAAACTCAGCATACAGGAGATACCACTCATTTTACACAATGACAACTTGCCTGAAATCAGCTCACTAATCTGTTAGCCCATTCCAGCACTTCAGACCACTGAAAAACTTCAGCCCCTGGAGTCTCCCTTGTAAAGGATCTCAGATTAATACTCAACGTGCCTCAGCTGTGAGGAAAACTGCACGAAGTGGAGCAGCTGAAGGGCCTCAGCAAAATAACCCTGGGGTCAGTTTTGCCACTTTTTTATTTTCTGAAATGTCTTCTGTACTGAGGCAACCCAACGSGTATTTTCAAAGGAAAACCTTTGTGTGTGCCCCACATCCAACTCTGCTTGTATACACTGTATGGATGGACCCTGACACCATTCCCAAACCAGGCATCTCCATCCACCCCTCTCTGCCTTATTCCAGGCCCTTGGGCCTCCTTCCTAGGAGAGCCTGTCCATGMCCACTGTGACTGCAATTGGCGTTCGTACTCAAACTGCCTACAGGGACAATGACAACACAAACAGGAGCCTGAACATCCAGGGTAAACGCAGACATGAAGTGGGTGCAAGTGTTAAGGTTGTAACTACATGAACAGAAGCTCTGTTGTCTTCTGGTTCTCTATGATTGAGGAAAAGAGGTTGGTATTTTAACAAGTGCTCTGCATGAGCTCAATAATCTGTATGTTCACAATTTTTTTTTTTGCCTTACTTTTTAAACTGTTTTCTACAGTTCATTTCTACACATCTAGATGCTTGACGGAGCGGAGGGTAGTTTGGYGATGCTTTGCCCTGTTGAATTGAAGGGTTTGAGGAGACTGAAAGTGGATGCACTACTGTTTCATCTGACTTCTCTTGGCAAAARCATCCCTCTGAAACAGCTAGAGAAGGTATAGGGAAAGA
Source organism: Eudromia elegans (assembly GCA_003342815.1). Lineage (NCBI taxonomy): Eukaryota > Metazoa > Chordata > Aves > Tinamiformes > Tinamidae > Eudromia > Eudromia elegans. Next base: position 2,187,040 of record PTEX01000114.1, on the reverse strand, counting down.
CAGCTTTCAAGCTTTGGAAAAGCTCCAGAAGCTGTTTCTGCTCACTTCCTATCAAAGAGTGGAAAGTAAAACTGTTTATGTTTCAGCTAGACACCTGTTCTAGAATTCTCTTAAATAAATATTTCAAGCGAGATGACGATAGCCCAGACATTTTATAATCACCTTTCATTTCCACCCTTCAAGTTATATATTGACCCCTTTTTCTCCCACACGCTTCTTTATCCTCAGTGTGATGGCATGCCTCACGAGCCCTTTCACTAATATCTTATTTAGCTATTTCATTTTAGCTATTTCATTTGGAAAGGAAAGGGAGGCTCAGCTGGTGGCTGAGTTGGGTTATCCTAGATTTTGTTTTCAGGTCGGCTATTTGTATTCTTGCAACCTATGAGTGATCTCGCACAAACATTGTTTTCTCCCCAAGTGCCGATGCGGGTTGTTGAAGAGTGAAGAGAAACCTTTCTGTTTGGGGGTAGTGGGGCAAGAAGAGGAATTTTTCTTTCTATTTTCCTGTTGACAGCACAAAATGCACTCACATTTAAGGTGGTTAGCTTGTTTTTTAAAGCATTCATTTCAACAAGAAGCACAAGAAAAGAGGGACATGACAATAATTTAACAAAGATACATTAGCTCTATGTTGTTTTTCATTATCTTTTGTATTAGCTAGCAACCTGCTTATTAATTGAAGAGCAGTAGTTTTTGGTAGCTGGAAAATACATCTACAACCCTATATCAATCATCTTTTGATGGAAGCCAATAGTGTCTATGGACTATTTTGACACTTGGCTACCTGTCACCTAACATTACTGTGTTAGGATCCAGTCTTACTAACTCCTGCCATAGTTGCACCACTTTTAATGAGGGAGATTTTGAAACAGAAATATTGACAACTCATACAGGACTAGCTTAAACCATGGAATGATGGCATTGACAACATCCAGACTGAGTGCTACAAAAGTGTTAGACACATACATTTTTAATGTCTCCTTAAGAGTAAAATGTAGGCTCCAAAAATTGTAGCCGACAAAACAGGGAATGTGTGTTGGCTTCTCCGAATCAACTTTGGGTAGATAGAGAAAGAGAAGGTCATTGGTCAAGCAGATATTTTTCCCCTATGCACCTACATTTGAAAGTCAGAAGATCTCTCAATCCAGGTTTTTCACTTCTTAAACTGAGAAATACTTGAAACTCAGTTCTTGCCATTGTGTTTCTGTATTCAAATGCCAGAAGTTGGACATATATTTCCCCTACTGGTTTCTTACCACACTAGACAACACTTTGCTACCTTATTCAATTGAATATTGGAAGATTTTATTGCACTTAAGTTTAACAATTTGGGGAAAAATTGATAATGTTGATCTTCTGGAGTGAAGACCCAGTGTCTTTGTATTAACCATCAGTCTTTACAACAAACATCAAAGGATATTTTCATTTGATTAGGGGGAAAATCACATATGTAAAAAGAAGTATGGAAGTTAAATGATGTAAACTTTGCTTCTTACAAGCTGAAGCTCTAAGCTGGTTACTGAATAGATTCAGATAGAAAAAAAAAAAAAATCTTTAACTCATCCATTAAGGGGAAAAAAAGAGGTATACAAGGTGCCTAGCTTCTGGACGCCACGAGCTGTAGGAACCAGCTTTCTCTCACTCAGGTTCCTGCAGCTCTGTTCACATTAGTTGTGTTTTCTCTTAAAAATTTAAATAAATAAATAAATAAATAAATAAATAAATAAATAAATAAGTGAGCTAAAGGAGAACATAGGATAACTTTCATTTCAAGTGCTAAAAGTGACCATCTGTCTTAAAAAATCTAGAAGCCTAAATTACTGCATAACCCCTGAGCTCTTAAACAAAAAAGTTCTAAGTGCATAAAAATGAATCCACCTATTCCCTGAGAAAAAAAAAATATTAGTACCTATTAAAGAAAACAATGAATTTTAGCCACTGACCTGGGTAGACTGATGTTCTGGACAACTGCAGAGAGTAGTCCCAGCTCTGAGCTCTCAGCTCAGACTTCTTGGTAAGCTCTCCATTTCAGTCTTTTGTGTATCAGGAAATAGGCTCCTCATCTCCTGCAAAGCTCAATCGGAAGCATATGGTATTTGCATGAAGGATTATTCCTTGATTAATCTGGAATCTCCCTTGTAGAAATTTTTGAGTCAAATATAAATACAAAATCAATACTGTTTTGCCTGGAGTGGAAATAAAATACAGAGTTCAAACAGATTTGTTGAAATGTATTTAAGCATTTTGGTTACGATATTTTAGAACATACTAATGCACATGTGCTAGCACAAGACCAAGCAATTAAAGGAAAACAATCTGGCTATCTTATTGCTGTGAACACAATGAAATACCACTTACAAGTCTCTTCTTAAGGTTTCTCTTAATATGCCACTGTTCAGAGGTTTCCATCTTACATAGTGAAGTAAAAAGATGTTACCTAAACATTTAGGTTAAAGCATAATCCAAGCAAAATAATTTAAAACTAGATTTTTTACATTTGAGAATATTTTAAGATTTTTTTTACATACAGTATGTTAGACTAAATCTTAGACTCTAGGCATATAGAAGTCGCTAAGGAACGCATGTAAATACATCCTTTTTTCCTGTTTTTCTGAAAAGCAACAGTGTTCTACCTCTTCTACTGATGCATTTGTCCTGTTGTTTCTCATTCATTATGGAACAAAGAGTAGGCATTTAAGTTACTCCTTTATTACGAAGGCCTGTAAGATAAACGGAAGGCTGCCTTACTCCTTTCCTATCTTGGCAAAAAAAACCCCCAAAACTCTCCAATTTTCTCATAGGCAAAACAGATAATCTTGTGGAAATAGTTTTAAGCTGTGATTTTGGATCATTCATGCTTCATAATTCCCTTGTCTCTCTCTTGCCTCAGTTTTTTTTCCTGTAATCAGGAGAATAAATTGTCCTATCCACCAAATTTAAACCACAGTTCCACCCAACAGGTACCATTTGTTAGTTACAGTCACAGAATAAATTCAAAAAATTAAAAAAATACCCTCAGGAAGTGTAAAATCCCCATTGTTCCCCTGAATAAATTTCTCTCCACAGTTACGACGACACCGCTGCATTTTGGGTATCGTGTTACCCGGCCTGCCGCAGGAGGCTCTTGCCACAAAGGTGCTTTCATGATGACTACGGTCAGTGGAACTGCTCAGTGTCAGAAACTATGAGAAAGTTTTTTGTTTGTGGTTTGGTTTTTTTTGTTTTTTTTTTTTTAGGAAGAAAAGGGGAAAAAAAAGAAAAAACTTACTCCAGACAAACCTTTAGTCATTCCTGCAATGTATAACAGGGCCCAGTCTGAACTCATATCTCAATAGATTACAATC
>PTEX01000114.1:2176193-2178693 GCA_003342815.1 Eudromia elegans | reverse complement strand
GCTCTGGAAAGATGTCAAAGAAGTGATGATATTTTCAGAACAATCTCATCACTTAGAAGAGCTAGATAAAAACAGAATCCACAAGAGTGTGGCACAAGGTCAACTGTGAAGCATTCAAATGTGGTTTTACTACATTTACTTGGAAAAAATAAGTAAGTTAATTTCAATACTAGCATTTAAAGCTCATGTGAATGAACCCAGTACTGATCACCTTTCTCCAGTACTTCAAAAACTAACAAAAAGACAAAAGTAACCATGAAAAAATAACACGCTAAATGGATCTACAACCAATCCAGATTATATGTAGAATAAGATAGTTTTCCAGTTCTGCCCTTGACTGCACAAAGTAAGAATGAAGGTACTTTTATTATTGTGCATTWCAGCGATTAAAATTCAGTCCTATAGGGGAATGCAGGAAATGGAGCTTTCTTAATTCCAAGTCATAAACAAACCTATTTATTTATAGGAAATACCATATTCTCCACTGTACTTCTCCATTTCTTTCCAAGTCCTTCCAGATTATTGCCCTACCACAGAGAGGCCCTGACAACTACAGCATAGCCAGGGCCTGCAACAGGATCCTCTGCTCCCGCRTTTGAGGATGGTGCAAGACCTCCCTAATTTCCACCATCAAGCCACTATTCCTTGCTCGGGTGGCAGGACGGACAGCACGCACTGGGCTCTGGCCTACCAGCCCGTCAGCAYTGGGACGTTGGCTGGAGCGTTTGGAGGCAGAATCTTCTGGTTTTACTTTCTTGCTCTCTGCTGCAATAAACACTTTCTGTTAGAGCTTTAATTTACAGGTGCAATAATAAAATGTAGGGTATTAGGCTTTGAAAGAAAAMTAGTAACTGCAGAACACTTTTATACCCTTATTATTGCTTGGAAGTTTAAAATACAGCATTAAAATGTGATTGGAGCAGGTTAGGGACGTCCTAATCCCGTGCCTTGGCCTTGGTGAGACCCCCAGACGGCCACGCTGCTGAAGCTTACGGGACTCACGGCTGCCCCAGCACACCTCCGCAGTCCTGGCCCCGGGCAGCACAGCCCGCTTACCCAGGTGGGCAGGGGCAGCGGCCGGAGCTGAGCCAGGAGAAGTCGCAACTGTTGGTGCAATACCTTGGCAAGGCTCCCCCAGCCAGTAAAGCTCGCCGCGTGCGTGTGTGTGTGTGTGTGTGTGACACGCCAGTGGCAACCGCTGCCGCTAGAGCTGCCCGCGCCCTGCCCGCCCCTCGCCGCAGAGCGCGCTGCTTTGCTGCCGCAGGCACAGGCTGCGTGGGGATACGGCCTCGGCGCCGCACTGCTTTCCTTCCCTAGGCGGGTCCCTCCTGAGTGCTGCCACGCTCTGCATCATGCTGCATTTCCTCATGAAGCATTTCACCTTTATGCCCATAAAACTGGGCTAGGACTGTGTGATTTGTGTATCTTACGGTTCTGTTCAGAAAGGCCCGGGAGCAGCGCAGGAAGTGGCGGGCCTTCCTCCCTGCCCTGGACAAAGCTGCCCAAAGCAAGGATTGCAAGAGGGCCTGAGGGACCCACTCTGCGTTTAGACCAAACTGGTCTCTAATAGTTCCAACAAAGCTGCTGTCCCACATATAGGTGGGAAAAGGGGGTGAAAAAAAGAAAAAGAAGGACAAAACCCCAAAAGCTCTTATTATGTTAMGGAATGTTATTGCACTGAAACAACTTAGTATTTGCAAAAACCCACCTCTGTACAGYGGATACAATTTCAGCTATTGAACCCCAAGCATCCCCTGAGCAGGGCAGCCGCCCTACAGACGGACCCCGAGCACGTGGCAGGGCCTGGGCCCGAGCAGCGGGGCTGAGACGGACGGCAATGGGAAGAGCAAAGGAAAGGCCTTGTGCCGCTCTCGCACCTGCCGTCATTTGAGACCCTGTGCTGTTATTGACTGCTTAATCCGCCAAATATCTTTACGCTGGAGAGGAAGATGAAGAGGGAGAAGGGGCACGACTTCTCCAAAGCCATACAAGCGCATCAGTAGCAAAGCCCAGATTAAACAACAAACTGCCTTTTTCTTCCCCCTCTGGAGCTTGCTGTTCCAGCTATCAAAGCAAAATACATCAATGGCTTCCCAAATATTAGATGTCCCTTTTTTTAGTGACCACTAACGACAGTCCCACCGCCCRCCGTCGCTCAGCCGGGTTAAATAGCACAGAGAAAAAGCAGCTCCTGCAATCCGGGTGCCTGGGCCACGGCCCTCGCCCTGCTCGGTGCCACCTCCCCTGGCCACCAGCCCSGCTCTGGCTCCGACGTTGGAGGCACCGCACGACGTTTTCATCCTGCGTTTGGAGCGGTGCATAGTAATTAAACCCCATGTGTGTTACATTAGGAATGATAATGCACCGTCTAGCGCAGTCATCTTGAAGAGACTTTGAATTTTATTTCTCTTTGGTCCTGCGGATACTTTAGGCAGAGGAAAATGCTTGAGCAGCACTTTTCAAGGTGCGGCGGAAAGCAGCCTCCAACTTGCCACAGYGA
>PTEX01000114.1:2101193-2171193 GCA_003342815.1 Eudromia elegans | reverse complement strand
AAATCCATCCCAATGTGACCTTGCACCATTTTTGTGGTGCACAGCCTCCAAAGAGCCAGTACAGACACCCAGATGGTGTTTGGTCTATGTATTTTAGTCAGATGGTTTATTTTCCCCTCGGTGGGTTTGTAATGCTCAAGAAAACATTTTGCCCATCTATCTGCATTTGAGTGGAATACAAACTGACTAATAGATAAATATGCTGCATGAAAGTAAATAGCCTTAAAGTAAACTGCTTTCACATTCCATTGATCAGCTCAGTCAGCAAACTTTTCTATATTGTCACTAATGTTCTAAGTATTTTGGAGAGAAACATGCCAGAAGTACAGAGCATTTCCATTTCTGTCTCACATAAGGTCATTATGAACTCCTCCTTGAATTGATATTGATCCTCAGCTTGTACAATTATTCCTACAATTTATTTTATTTTTTGTTGCTGCAGGAATTGCTAAAAAGCTACAAGGAAGAACGTGAGCTAATGTATCCACATAAAAAAAAAAAAAAAAAAAAGAAAAAGAAAGAAAGAAAAAGAAGAAAACCTACCTAAAGCACCTCCCGTGACAGGCTGACACAGCAGATGACCATTAACGATTTCAGGCTCTTAYAACCCAAGGCTGCCCCAGTGCTCAGGGACCTGCGCTGACCACGGGTGCATTTCTGCAGCAGCTGCCTCTGTCTTGGCCCCCKTGCAAGAATCAGCGAACAGCTTCCYACCGTGGAAACGTACAGACTAGCAAACACTTCATCCTGAGGACACCGTGAGAATATACATTTGTTTTCTCCCTTCACAGAAACCATCCTAATCTTTGGCACCCACCCAGGCTCTGGCGGTGCACTAGACCCCGGTGGGGTTGGGCAGCTCAGCCCCCCATATCRCAGGACATTCTACCCCCATATCAAGGGACATTCTACTGAGGGAGTTAYGGGGGGCAGAAGCACCGGGAGAAGTGCCAGGCTCCCCAGGAAYAGGACCTGCCCAAGCTCTCGCCCCAGATGGTCCTTCAGGGATGGCCACGAGCAGGGGAAGACGTAGGCGGCCATCAGCTCTGTCCTCCTCTCTCCGCAGCTGCCACGGCAGGGAGGCCCTGGCGCGTGCGGAGCTGCAGTTTCACACCATGGGGGCTGCCGCCTGCTTGCCACCTTGGTTAACACTCGAAAAATTCATTTCCCAGAGTGACTTTTCAAAGAGGTTGATTTAAAGCTGGAAGCCAAAGTGACCATCTATAATTTCATTTACTTTTGGTTTTGCTACAAGATAAAAAAGAGAGAAGAAAAAAATACACTAGTGTGTAGCACTCGTTTCCCTAGCTGCAAATAGTCAGTTAGGAGCAGGCGTTTCTCAGAAGTGGCCTGTGCGAACAAGACTTGGTTTATCAGAACTTGCCTGAGCCTTTCAGCTGAGCACAGCTCAACGGCAGCTACAAAAGGCAATGGCTAAGACAGAAACTGGGTCAGCAAATGGCAATGGAAAACTTGCCGGTGTGATCAGTGGGAACCTACAGCTAATGGGGACAGCAGGATTTCCCAGCGAGGAGGACGGCAGAATGACCAGGTGAAGCAGCAGCCTGCAGAGGTTCAGAGAAGCAGAAAGACTGGGTCCTAACGAGGACCRTAGGCTGTAGTTGCTGTTACAAAGGGGAAAATAAAACAAAACAAGAAAAGCAGGTGATGTACTTCAGTCCTACTTTCTATACCCTTAATGAAAGGCACTGTTTTTAAAAGGATACTTYTATGCTTAAAACAAAGTTTTAGATAGACAAAATGTTTGCCAGGAATCCATCTTAAATTAGATTTTGGTTTATTTGCTCTGTTTTTAGCATGACCTATCTAAATATATATATATTTATATATATATTAAAAGAAAGATAAAGTAAAGTTATAATCAAGAGTCATAAATTTCCAGCAATATCACAAACTCCCTCATTAGCTTTCTGAACACTAAATGTCTCCACTGATGTAATGGAACAGATGAGTTCTGTACAGTTCTCGAGAAGACAAATATGATCTAGCAACAGATTGGTATCTCTCTTCTTGGGGCTTTTCAGTGCATTTATTCCATGGTTTTGAATGTACATTACTTAGCAGAAACATTAAATGCCAGTGCTTTGCAGCAGTTTTGTTACTGTCTCTTTAAAGTAAACAAACAAACAAAAAAATACATTCAAAAAAGCAAGGCTGGTTTGCTCGTGTGGTGGCAGAGGCTCTGGGCAGCCGCAGCCTCCCCTGCTCCTGCTCAGGGACATTTCCCCGCGTCAGTCGGCTGTCACCAACAGGGCTGTACGGGGAGCAYTAAAGGATAAAGGGGAAGCCGGGGCGGGGGGAGAGCGGAGCAAAATGCCACCCGTGCCAGGTAGCCTTTCCTGGAGCTTCCTCCGCGGGTGCAGGTTCTCGCTCCTCCTGGGGCTGGCGGAGGAGAACGGGGGAAAGAGCGCTAACAAACAGAAAAGCTTCACTTCAAGGAGGGTACGGGGGCAACAGCAGCTCTCTGAAACTTGTCTAGCAGGTTCACATTCCGAATGTAAGCTGACTTCTGCGTTGGTTTTGGTTTTGACCCTATTTCTTACTTTGCTTTCCAAGAGAAAYGTAACAAAACTGAGGTAGAAATAATGGTGGGCACACACTCCAGCCTGGAAGATTTCTAATGGATGCGAAATGAAGCTTGCATTAAGGACAATGGAGCCGTACGCACACAACAAAAACTCAACTTTCCCGTTGGGGAAGGGGAATGAGGGCATGTCGAGGGGTCGGTTTTGCCTTGCTGCCTGTACTGTTTGCTCGGCCGCAGCCGGCCGCGCTGCTCGAAGCAGCTCCGCAGCCGCCGGCTCTGCCCGTGACCTCCGCTGAATCCGCTGCCTCCAGCCTCCCCGGCACCACCTCCAGACCACAGCCCGAGCCGCGCCACGAAGGCCAGCGCTCCCAGCCTAGGGCCCTCTGCCTCCCGGAGTCCTACCAAATCCTACACTGGACTGTTTCAGATGCTAACGTAAGTCGATTAAGTGGCTCTTTTTTCTTCTATGCACCTTCTAAAGACTGTATCACATAAGTATCAAGGAGCGATATGCTGAAAACTCTTACAGTTTACCAACAAGAAGAATCATTTTGCTCTGGTTTGAGCCGACAAATTGGCAATCAAACTGTTCCTCAACACTGGGAAATCCTTCTGCTTCTGTTTGTAAAAACTGTAAAGTTTCAGTCATATCAAACTCCATTTTTTTTTTCCTGGATACATTCAAAGTAATTTTCCTTGCCATTTTCCAATTGTTGAGGTAAACATACATATTTAATATAAAGTAACATTGAAGCCTAGCCTATAACTCTCAGCAGTACATAGTGCTTTCAACACATTCCTTTGAGGTACTGTACAAATCACAATCACTTTCCTGAGTTTTTGCAGACAGAACATTAAAAGAAATGAACTGCAGAAATTAAGGTCCAGATTACCATTACCCTGTTTTACCTGTTCTTAGCTTAACACCGCAGAACAGACAGGATTGAGGAATACTGTTGCTCTTAGAATAGCAAAAATCTGGTTCTCTGTCGCAACACAACCGTTCATCTCTTTAGTCCAATAATGTTTGAAGTTAAAGCTCTTTATATTAGCACATGCCACCAATGTAATTGTGAGGCAAACAAAAAATAAAGCACCACTTCAGGCACTTGACAGCAACTAAATCTCAAGAACAGCAGAATGGAATCAACACACAGGGTTCATGTCCTTCTGAAATCAACCCACTTGCACCTTGCTCCTTGGTGAGTATTGTCTAGCTTGAACAGAACTGAGCATCAACATATGCTTTCTGTCATGTGTGGCTTTTTCAGATCAGCAGCTCTTGTTTGATGCACTTTTCCTTCAAGTCTACCCTGACTCTTTAGAGGCAAGGTAAATCGTAGTCTTCCCAGTACCCTTTGCAATTTTAACACTACTGAAAAGGGTTCTCTACCCTATGTAGCAGGTTCTGTGTGTGCCAACATTCATTACATCTTTTTTTTTTTAAAGTAGTATCACTGACTGCAACCAAACATTTTGTTCCATTCAACATATGTATCAAGCTCTTTTTGAGATATGCTAGGCTGTATCTTGCAGAAAGCATTTTCAAAGTCTTGATATGTAACTGGCCTCAACTGGCTGGGCATAATGGCTGAAAGGTCTGTGGCTGGCATGGCGTGGAGTGGGCCCACCACTGCTTCCTGACACAAGTGAGCCACATCTAGTCCAGAAAAGCCTTCTGTGCGCTGGACAAGCAGTGCAACCTCCTTGTCATTGAGACAGTAATTGTGCTGTGAGAGCAGTTGTACTATTATCTGGTGCCTCGCTGTGCTGTCAGGAAGTGGGATTAAAAGTCGTTTCATGAAGTACCTTCGAAGAGATTCATCAATTTCTTCTGGTTTACTTGTGGCGCAAATTACTACTATTTGGTCCTCAGCAGAAGTCAGTACAGTGTCCAGCTGCATAAGGAACTCGGTTCTCATCCGACTTACTGGACTGTGTTCTTCACTCACTTGGGAAGAAAGAAGCATATCAATGTCACTAACAAAAATCACCGAGGGTTGGCGGCACCTTGCCACGAGGAAGGAAGCGTGGACAATTTTTTCTCCCTCCCCTAGCCACTTCGTGACAAGGCCAGAGCCAGGGATTTTGAAAAATGTGGCCCCTAGCTGACTAGCTATACATCTGCCCATTAATGTTTTGCCTGTTCCCCGAGGTCCAAATAAAAGGATGCTCCGAGGTAGAGCAGTCAGTCCRCTGAATGCATCTGACCTCAATACTGGCCATAAAACCTCCTCTTTAATGACGGCCTTTACTAGATCTAGGCCGGCGATGTCATTCCAGTCCACAGGAGGTCCTTGGTTGATAATCTCATTGGTAACAAGGTCAATGAGGTGTGTGTCAGTATTCTTCAGTTGCTCGTCCACAGAGTGGTTGGATGAGGTAGCTGCACGAAGTCCCGGGCCTTGCATTGGGTGAGGAAGGAGCTGCCTGTGCTCATCACCGTGCTCATTCATCACCGGGGAGCTGTACTTCCCAAATGAGTCACTCGATCTCGAACCCAGTGAGTTTTTAGCAGTACTATAGGATGGGGGTGTTAGAGCCCTACTGGACTGGCTGCTGAATTTCCTTTGCTGTTCAGAGGACATTAGCTGCTTTGTTGGCTTAAATGCTAAGGATGATGTTTCAGCACTTCTGTCAAAACCATTCCCCCTGTTTGCATTTGAAATGCTGTTGTCGGGCATTCGATACATGGGACTCTGTGTAGATCTCTGTTGGCCATAGCTGTAATTTCCATAACTGGAGTCCATCTCTCCTTGCCCTGCCATGTAGAACGCTTTCCTTTTGAGAGAGCTGGCTGAGCTGTTGGTCAGGGCAGACGGGGCAATGGGCGTCAGACCGTGCCCCTGGTAGGAGTAGCTGGGTACGGTGGTGGGGGGTAGCGGAGTAGGAGCAGGGATTCCTGAAGGCAGGTACGCGGAGGGCGGCGGGGCGCCCCCGGGGCTGTACCCGGGGCCCACGGCCGTCTGCGGGGGGTAACTCGCAGAAGGGTAGCTGTAACCGGACAGGTTGGAAGTCCCGTTGTAGCCCGGGACGAGGGCTGGTGGCGGCGGCGGTGGGGGCTGCAGAAGCCCAGAGCTATGCAAGGGGGACGGGTGAGGGGAAGGAAGTGCAGGTGCCGGCTGGCCGCTGTAACTGGTGTGCAGGTAAGATCCGTTGTATCCTGTGGCATATTCCTGAGACGGGAGCCCCGAGTGAAGGCTGGGAACAGTATGACTGCCGCAGGTGCTGCTGGAGTAGCTGGGTTCGGCCAGGTTGCTGGCCACCCCGGGCGAACTCCCTATGCTGGCAGAGACGTCCGCGGGCGGGAGGGCGGCGCTCACGCCAGCTTTGCTGGCCGCGATGACGTCCGGCACGCAGTTCATGGGGTACACGCTCTCCGAGTTCAGCGACGGCTGCCAGGGCTCGCTTTCATTCTTCCGGCCGTTCACCAGCCCCGACGGAGCTTCCGAGTAATTGCTGAGGAGGGGCCGTTCGGCCGGGCCTTCTAAAATACCGGAGTACTTCTCTGCATACTTCTTCAGAAGGTTGGAGGCGGTCAGAGCCGAGATGTCGTCGTTGGCCCAGGCGTACTGATAGGTGCGCTGCAGATGGCCCCGGTAGGCTTCTACCTTGTGGGCGGGAGACCGGGTGGTGGAAGTGATATCAAAGTGCTGTTCTGGCCACTGGGCATGCTCCGGCGTCCACTGCATCTTCAAGCCTGTGGTTGCAGGAAAAAACAAAGTTAACGGGGATCTTAGCTTTATTACATGTGCTTTTAAATGAGTTCCCAAAGGTCTCATCTGTAAACTTTATCCGCTGCCTAAAACACAGGATTTAACACTACAAATCCTTAAGAAAAAAAAAATAAAAAAGCTATGCCCTTATGAAGCAATATAAACAGTCAGATTGGTTTATTATAGGCACATGTACAGAGCTGTATTTTTTGTCGATTCAGTGGGGGGGAGGTTGTTGCTTTAAAAAATTGAGCTAACGCCCGATTTCTTGAAGTAATTAAATAAGACTTACATTTTAAATACTTTGAGCACGGATTTATTGCTAACGTACAYGGCATCCAACTGCTCTGTCCTCTCTCATCACTGTTGCAGTTTCATATTTTAACCAATATAAAAATATGAGACACAGCTGACAGATCACATCTAGGATACCTCTCTTATTTGGCGCTGAACACCTAGTTAGCGCAGTATAATGCACCCTGCGCAGAACAATATGACACAGACATAGCAGGTCATTCCGTAATCCAACTCTCATCTAAAGTGGTCCACGACAGTTTCAAATCTGCTTCGTGGAGTGCAGCAAAGCAATCTCCCAGGCAGCGCTCCGTCGCTTTCATCACACAAAGCCTACAACTCGGTATGAATTACAACTGGCTCCTTTCTGCCTCTCAGCTCTGTTGTGGAGGCTCTGGAAAAAAAAACAAGCAGGACTCGTCTGGCGGTCTGCTCGCCCTCTCCTGCTCCCCCCGCCCTCTCCTGCTCCCCCCGCCCCTCCGCAGCCTCCGGGGTACAAAGGAAAGGGGGGCAGTGGGAGGCAGGGGAACCACGGAGAAGAAATGAAGCCAAGTCCTAAAAGTTCTGCGGCTCCCGCCACTGGGAGCTGGTTGGATAAAACCCTATCGATACCAGAGAAAAAAAAAATTAATGACAGGATGCAACTGCCATTTTCAAGCAATTAATCTTGCAAATAATGCGATGTGGATTATGCCCCCCCCTGCAACCACTCCTGTGCAGGAAGAGCAATTTTCCAGCGCTGAGATACTGTCCCCCCCCACACACTCTTACCTATGCACAGCAGCCACCTCGCTGATTTTTGTACAGCTGTATCAAATAGACCTCCTTAATCTCTCTCGTATTACCAAAAGTGATTTTTGCAAACAGTCTCGTGCCCTCTGGCAGAGATCCCCTGATAAGGAGGAGGCCTAGGCGAAATGAAGCATCTGTGGCACTAGCTCCCCCCTGAATTACTGCCGTCTATTTTGACAGCTCCGACCCCCTCCTGTTTTTCTCCCCAACCCCTTTAGCTCTTCATTGCCTGACTCTGGCATCTGACATGGCCAGCTTAGCCTCGCTGAGCTAAGCCTAACACAGCGCGCAGTTTGGTAACAGACTGGCATGTTTATTCCCTTCTGACTCTCTCTTCCTTGTTTGCAAAACCACTGCACCAGACACTGGAAGTTAATTAGCAGGATGATGCTGTGCTAATTGTGTTAATTTACAAGGTTTTAGTCAAAGAGAATCATGCCAGGGCTGGCACTGCTGTCATGCTTCCGACTTAATGATTAAGAAATACTGAAAACAAGGTGGGAAGGATTGCAGTAATTACACAATAAATGAATAAAGCAACAGATTCATTTGCAATTATATTTTATTGCAGTTGCACTAATTTGCATTCGGATTCTTCATTTTTATTTTTGGATTCATGCATTTGCGAATCACCAAATCAGTTAAATTTAGCCTGAAAACTGCAAAGTACCTCTAATTGAGCCTTATATTTTGTTAGTATAAGTACTGCAAATTCATTCCACGTGAGCATGCCATCGATTGCTTGTGGATGCCTTTTTTTTTTTCTTTTTTCCTTTTTTCTTTTTTTTTTGAGCATTCTCTTTCTCTCGTTTTTCAAACACTTTGACAACTTTAGAAAAATGTCTGCTAACAATTATACGTTTATCCTATAATAGTTAATTCAGAGAAGCGCTCATGATAAATGCAGTTTTGAGGCTGAGTTTTTGGCAGATTTATTTCTTTCATTTAGAATTAATATAGTCTTTTTTGGCTAATTGTTTCTGATGTTTCAACCACTGCCTTTCAAAAGTGGTAAATGTATCATGAAATTAGGTGAAATTAGGGAAATCATGCACATATGAAAAAAATGCAATTTTAATGAGAAACTATTGGAAGCTTTTCAGAAATCATACTTTGTTAAATTCAGCTGGAAATCTGAAGAGCAAATCACCAAGAGCCAATTTCAAATAATCAGTATCTAAAATTCTTCTAGTGTCGTGGGATTTACTTCAAGCCTTTTTAAAAGGAGAGAATATTAATGTTCCTGTAATGCAGAACTGCCTAGAAGACGTACAAATTCATTAGCCCTGTTAAGAAAGAAAGAGTATGAGAGGGAGAAGAAAAACGGTCTTCTGCTATTTTGGGCTTTTAAGGTTATGAAAACACAGAAAGCTTCTGCTACGGGGATGCACAAGAACTTGAATAGATGGATGCTTCACTAGATGTTGATGAATGGAAACCATGAGAAAGACTCTACGCAATGGATGTGCTAAGCAGCAGTGAAAGTTTGGAGAAAGAAGTTACAAAGTAGGCACAGGCGAAGCAGACAATTTGACTGAGCTAGTACTTATACATGAATATGCTTTTGGCACATTGCCATTAACAACTTGAAAAAAGGAAGACTAAAGAGGTGAAATACACTAGGTCAGAGCATAGCAACATGCATCACATAGTACCCACTTGGTGAGGTTTTTCAAAACATTTCTTTCACAAATACTTCAGAAATTCCACCAATTTATCTTTTTCATTTAGAACAGATTGTGTGCCTTACAAATAATAATAACAAAAGCTTAATTCTAGTTCTAATCAAGGGAGAACTCTATTTAGCCAGTGTAAAAATTCTTTGAATATTACTCACCTACAACAAATTTATTTTCCTTGTTATGAGGCTGCCAGAGATTGTGAGGAAGCCTGCATCCTGTCTTATAAGGGGAGGGTGAAATCACATCATCAACATTCCTCATTTGGAATAATTGCTAGATAGAGCAGTAGTTTCACATTGTCATGCTATCTTTGGATATGCTCGCTGCACAATAATTGAAAGTTTATTTACTGATGCATATTAAATACCAATGCATTTGGCAAAGGCTGTAAAGGCAGGATTAGGCTTTGGGAACTTTAAGCTTAAGAGCACAGCACGGTTCTCGTCCCATGAAACATGAGCATTTATTCCAGCACATTGCAATCATTAGTGTTATTTGAAAGCATAGGTTAATAGTGAACCATGAGCATATTTTTCGCATTAGTATGCAGTGAAGAAATCTATATTTGCAAGAAGTCTTCTAGAATGGCCTGGACTAGGGGACACACACAGCTATTTCCTCAGTTTTATATTAATTTTGAAAAAGTACCAAACTTTGTTATGTTTAACTTCATATGTTAATAGTTTAATACTTGTTTGGTGAGAGTGAAATTTGGGGGAAATACAGTTTGGGAGAAAAATTCAGTTGAAGTTTAATTACCCAAACTTTTTTTCCCACCTTCTTCTAATTACTCAATGTTTGCAGCATCTCTGTGTGTTTGAAACTATATTTTATTAGTTGCATTCTGCTTGATATACTTTCCTGCAATTTCTTTTGTTAGGAGTGCAAATGCCAAAAGAAATGTTGAAGATCAGGCAAATAAGCGCATACACAGAACTTACCATTTTAACATCATTTAAACTCTGACAGACAGAGCTCCCCTGCAAGCAGCATGTTGGCTTTCGAACACAATGAAAATAAGACTCAGACGCAATGTAAGGCTGGATACATTTTTCAAAAAAAAAACCCTCTTTGCCAACTCAGGAATCCTCTGAGCTACCACATTTATGAAAGAAACTTGTAAACTGTGCTTGTATGGGCTGCAAAAGGCAAATCAAGGATACTGTTCTTTAAGTGTAGGTAGGTACTTATCAGAGAATTGCTTTTAAGATAAATTTAATATATAGCAAAGGCAGTGAAGCAGCATCTATTTTTACTTGTACTGACAGCCTTGCTATATAACTCTCCTCCATAATTCCTGCAGTTGGATCCATTTGAATTACATTTAAACTAATTATAGTCCACAATTTCATTATTCAATTACTTTGTACTAAGTGTTCAACTGTTCACCCCCCCCCCCGCCTTCTAATTCTGTGCGCTTAACCTGAAAATGTAAAATACTTCCAGTTTCACAGAAGATAATCCTGCATGCCCGAAACACACGTACAAATTCAGGCGTACAGATACGAGAACAGGAATAAAGCCGCTGTTAGCAAAATAGGAGAAAAAAAAAAAAAAAAAAACAAAATGCCCACAACCAACCCCAAATCTTTGTAATCTAAGTCCCAAAACCGCCAGGCCATGTGTGATGCCCCGGGGATGCCTAGAGAGGGCCCAGGGCACCCGCCGCCTGGGCACAAACACGGCTCCTCTCCAGCCACCTTGGGACCAGATGAAGCCACTCAGCCCCTTACAGGGTTCATCCAGTACCGAGGATAAAACCGACCAGCCTTTCCGTTGGATCTGAATGTAATGCTTTGCTGCTGAAACATGTTCCTGAAAAGCAGGGAAACCCCCAGAACGGCTAGCGAGGTATACAGCAGGGGGGAAAGGATCCGTGTGTCCCGTAGGCAAGTCCAGTACCCTGCAATCACCTTCTAATTAATAAACTTGGTTAACAACGATCTGCCTCAAACAAAGGACCCCGGCACATGAGTACGTCTTGCCTATCTGTTCGTGGCTCTAGAAGAGCAATCACGCTGCCACTCAGCTGGTAAACAACTGCGGCTCCCTGGGAACGCCAGCAGAGATTGCCCAGAGTTTTTAGAGATCCTGGGGAGGAAGCCCAGAGGGGCAACAAAAGGAGGCTCTCCCCGAGCTCCGTTCCTGCTAGGATGAGGACCTGCCGGCTGTTACCACCAACAACCCCCTGGGTATCCCCGCTCCGGTGCAGCCCGTGGTGCCTCAGGCCCTGTCCCACGGGGATGGGCAGGCACCCGCTGGGTTCCTGGCCAACACCAACCCTTGGGGCAAGTTCTTAGCTTAGAGCACGTGGTTAAACGTGAGCCAAGCTTAATGGTGAAAAGGGACAGATGGCGAATAGGGAAAGAAGCTGTTTCTGCTCCCTGTCCACAAACATCTGTGTCCACCAGGGATGGCTCCTGTTTCAATGGGAGGCCAGTCCAGGCCATTGGCTCTGAGCACCATCAAACCCCTTCCCCCTAGGCCTGCAAGCAGATCTAGATCTCATAACTTCACATCAGGCACACATTTAGCCACAGACTCCACCAAATGCTCAAGCCCAAAGTGTTACTTCCAGCTGTATACTCAAATAATCAAGACACTCTTTTTTTACCCAATGGATCATAATGTTTTCAGCCAAGCGATTGCTTCTTGTGGACACACAGAGACCCCCTGTCATAGAGACACATCACTGAGACCACACAAGGACTCCTCCGCTATCCTACTTCAGTCACAGCTGAAGGTGCCACTACCTTGAGGATCAGGCCCTAAATCCACATTTTAAAATCCGTAAGCAGAGGAACAAGCTGAATACATGAGTCATCCTGTACTCGCTGCTCTAGATATAGGACACTCAACTCCCTGGGTTTGTACTCAATCTGATAAGGTTTTGTAAGACTGTATACTGTCATATGTCCCATAATAATAAAAATTAATTCAAGATAAAATGTTTCTTTTACACTCCATTTTTTATTAATAAGCATAATTTCCAGCTATTTGAAGATAGTGCAACTGATCTCTCCTAATTGGAAACAGAAGGGATTTTGAAGAGTGGATTGAGCTAATTATGTTTTGCAGAGGGGGAAAAAAAAAAAAAGAGGAAAGAAAATGATTCCCACATTTATTTTCTAATTACTCAGGGAAGACCTCTGCTCCTGTCCATGCGGAACTCCTTTGACGTCAAAAGATCCAGTAGGAGGATGAGCCTTCAACTCAACTGCCCAGCCATAAGGACAGGGTCCCACTTTGGGAAATGCATTTTCGAAGTGGCAGCCCCGAGGCCATAAAAGGAGGGTTGTCAAGCGCCCTCAACGGCGGGGGGCTGCTCTTCCTCTAGGGCTAGCCTGTGCATGCCACGTGCTGCAGTGGGAGCAAGCTGTTGGCAGGGTGTTTACAAGATAATTTCCATCTCACGGGGACAGGGAAAACATTTCAATCTTTAAAACAAAACACTTAAGTCAGGAGTAATATTGGGGATCACATATATGTCAACAGCACTTAGAGAGAGATAAAAGCAACAAGAAAAACACAGTGTATTTTAGGAGAGCCTGCAGCTGCTTAAGGACAAAACTCCAAATCTGGATTCTCAAACTAATACATCCCAATTATCTAATTTAAATACTGTCAAACGATTATTCCCTTTAAATCACACTTTTGCACCTCACGACAGCAAATTACAATACATTCACAGCAAATTAGTGCTCTCCCTCCAAGCCCCCACCCCTCCATTTACATAAAGCAGTGCCTTAATGGGCACCAAGCCGTTTCTGCCTGCGTGTCCTTCAGCAGACCCATCAGCCCCACAGGCCGCGTGACGCCAAAACCAGCAGAAACAAGAGCCGGGAGGCCAGGGCAGAACACGGGCACAGAGGTGGCACCCGCTGCTCCTGTACGCAGGGAGGAACCACAGGCAAATGCACAGACTCCCTATCGTTACACACTAGCAGTAAAACATTTAACACCAAATGTCTGTATCAGAGTCTTTTTAGGCAAGTATTGGTCATACTTGTGATTAGTTTCAGCCTAAATTAAAAATATTTTACTATATCAGCCTGCCCTCACTGTACTCATAATGTCTTTCTAAACCAACTGGAAAACACATTAAGCATGATGAGAATTGTAATGAGTTTTCTTTTAACCTATGATGATGCTTCCTCCTCCGATGCTTTACATTCCTATACTGCTTCCTTCAAGTACGTCAAACCAGTGCCATGCCTTTAAAGTACTTCAGGCATTTTGTCAGTGCTGAACAAATATGGGAATTTCTGAGAGAACAGTCAGAAGAACAGTAACTGCAAACAAAAATGAGCATGAAATAATAATTTAAAAATACATTTTTTTGTAGTTCAATGAACATGCTAGAGGTACAGATGTAATATGCCACATAATGTGCAACTCACGCTTATATAAACACGAGCATCAGTGTAACTACTGCAACGTGGCTCTAGTGATTTTGAGAATTAGAAAACTCACATTGTAAAATATGGTCACAAATGACTGCGGAGATGGCCATTTGGCCTGTGTGGGCGAATGCAAAATAGTCCAGACCTAGRGCATGATTCGGCTCTGCTTAAGCACTTACTTCAGTAAAGCCAGCAACCCTAACTGAAACTTTTAGAAGTGCAGCAAAAGGCACGCTCTTTCTAATCAAGAAAATAAAAAAACAACCAACCAAACAAAAAAACCACCACAGAATTAACCCCTTCCTTGGTTTCTTTTCTGGAGCTGGAATCTGAGGCCATCTCCCATGAAAGGTCGTTATAGAAATCCTCACAACCGAGGCAGTAACAGGCTGGCCCTGCGTTGTCAGCCTGCTCATGTAGTGGGCTGCGGCAGGCGAGGCAGAGCCCGTGAGCGTGTGCTGGGGCACGGACGGGGCGCAGGGACGGGGCGCACGGACGGGGCGCTCCCCACGCGACGGGCCTCACTCGGCACGCGCACGGCCAGAGCCCGGCTCCTCTGGGCTCCCCGGCAGTCTGCGTATCCGAACCATTCTCAAGTTATCGGAGTCTGTTGCTTTCCCTTTCTATGCCTGATCATGGTTCAATTAATTATTTCCCTTTTATGCGATTTTTTTTCACAGTTTAAATAATTGCTTGGCTCAAATTATTGCTTTCCTGATGGTAAATAAAGCGTTTCTTAAAGCCTCTCTCCGTGTATCTTAAATCCATTAAGACAATTTCCGTCTTACCCCCACTTCCTTTCGCCAAATGAAGAGCAGGAGGACATACCACACACGTCCATAGGGAGAGCAGAGCTAATGAATATGTATGGCCCATGTCACAACAGAGCACTCCCCTCGTTCGGCACTATCGACCTTCTCTTGTGCGAGTAAATAACAGGTGAGCACTTGTGCATGAGGATAAATGGGGTTAAAACTGCCATAAAGGGACATACTTTATGTGAACAAAGTGGGTGTGCAATAAAGAGAAGTGTAAGTGATACTGAATTATTTTTTATATCATGCTGTGCCAAAATATTGGAAAAATCACCTTGCTTCAAAACGCGAGAACAAGTTCCAGGACACGTGTTATCTAAAATATATTTCCTACCAATTAATGGCAGCAGAGCTCTRTATAAATCTCTATCTATTCCACTATGTTATATCTTTCAATATATTTTTCAGTCACCTTGCTAAAAAATATTATACCCCCCCCCCCTTTTATAGCTTTATATATTGCAAGACAAGGTTAATTTCAGAGATCTAATCGCCCTATTCTCCTTACAAATAGAAAGACAAAGATCAATTTCAAAGCAAGTTCCAGACAAACTAGTCAGTTTTGACCCAATACACTCAAATAACATGAAAAAAAGCAAAATTGGCAAAAAAAGGCTAATTTATATGGACCGGTAACGCAGTGCTCAGCCCGCAACGCTGGATGCCGCATTCCTTTTAAAGGGCTTATTCTAAAGCCTACTAGGCATAGGAAAGTATGTGAAGTTGCTTATTGAGATTAGAGTACCTCTGCTAATTAGCTAAAGGAGAACAAATACTGATTAAATGTATATATAGAAGTAATCTGATACGCCAAAACAATCCTCCCTAAGACGACCGGCCGGTGTACAAAACCTTTGCAAAATTTGTTTAGTTTATTTATGCATTTTGCTTTTTGGCAATCTGCACATTAATTTTTAATGAAATAGTAAAGAGACGTTGCATCTCACACTTCGATAAAAATATTCTACAGCCAGGCCTGGGTGACACAGTGCATTAATTCAGTGTCCTTCACTCCTGGGACCCGCGTATAATTTAGTCCAGCCTGAAGAAAATAACTTTGATCTGAAGGCTGTGGAAAAAGCTACATATGAAATGAGTTTTGGTGGGTGTAGCGTTGTTTCTTATATACAGGACGACATATGAAGATAAACTGCTTTCGAATGCTCCTGACGTGGCCCGGGATTAAGAGCAGGGAACTCTTAGGAGAGCTGAGCCGCTCGCCCCTCTCCCAGGCACATACCACACACGTTTCCCCGTGCAGCACGCGTGCGGGGCGCCGGGGCGGCCACACACCGCCTCTCCAAAACGCAATAATCTCCTTATATATATATATATATATATAAAAATTGCATTATCAACCCATATACTTACTTATTTGGCATCCACATTATGGGGAAAAAAAAAAAGAAAAAAAGGAGGGGAAAAAAGTTTCTTTATGAGAAATGCCCTTCTAACAGGGGATGATGCTAACAGAGGGAGCCCGACGTTCCCCGTGCGGGAGGGAAGCCCTTGGCGACAGGAGCGAGCCCGCGGGAAGCGCCTCCTCCGGGCAGGCTGCACGGCGGCGGCCCGGGCGGGCGCGGGGCTGACCCGGCCTCTTCCTTCCTGCTCCCCCCGCCAGAGCCCAGAAACAAGATTAAAAGCAGAAGGATAAGCAGAGAACTGACACGCTGGAAACACTAAGCTAAGCTAAATCTTTTCCCCACTTAAACCCTTCGATTCTGGAATTCCATAAATTCCAAGGATTCTTCCTTGCTCATTCAGGAAAATATAGCTGAATTAAATGCAAAAAACCACAAACGCACAGCTCATTTTTGGCATGCTTTTGGTTTGGGACTTACTGYGTTGGTGTCTGAGCATCTGAAAGGAACTCTACAGGAAGAGGGAAWTCTTTAAATACAAACATATAATTTTATTTCCCTATACATTAACCTACCTTCATTTACTTTACACAGACACACAGCAGAGACACAGTATCTTAACTGCGCAACTTCACTCTGTACGTGCTGATCTTTTCGCCCTATTCCTGGAAAGCAGCAGGCAGGAACAAACCAGCTGCTCGAGCTGTTCCAGGGCTCTCCCTTCCCACGAAGAGCAAAGTTCACGTTGCCACAGGAAGAGCTGGGCCGTGCCCGGAGACACACGCACRGCGACAGCGACAGCGAGCGCCGCACGGGGTGCTGAGGAACAACGCCGTGCAAAACAGGCCCAAAGCAGGGGCCTCGCTCAGAAAACGTCACATTCCTCCGCAGCCATCAGGCAAACTCAGCCTGAGAGAGACAAGAAGAACCTAAGCCGTGCAGTGACCATATCAATAACTAGCTGAGCRCTATCGAGAGCTTCAATAGCAAGTGTTAACTTGGCCGGTAATTTCGTCCACCCTTTTATCGTATATGTAGTCACCTAATGATGAAAAAGCATTAAAATTTGCTTCAGGGTAGAGCAGCCAAGCTGCACTGATTAGCATCTCAAAGCGCACTACAGGCACATATTTGTAGAGCTGAACAACAGCGCCTGGGACTGCCTGACGTTTTAAARGGAAAAAACTGCACTCTTTTACTTGATGCTGCACCGTGATGACAGTCCCATCCTGCACAAAATATACCGGGTATCACTACCCACTGTAAGGACGCCAAAGAGAACGTAAAAACGTTACAAGGCAAAACGTGTCCGTATTAGAGACCTAAACTGCCAGGTAAATTGTTCATGACTTTCATTCTTCTCTCATTTCTCTGGTTTGAGGCCACAAGAACCACTGCAGCTCATAACTTACTGCAAGGGAGGTAACTGTGGCCCACCTTTTCCTTTATGATTTTCTTTCCAGGCACTAATTAGTCARCAGTTAATTTATGCAAACGTGTTTAACAAACACTCATCACCAAAATATACATTGTATAATTGTATTTCATTAAAATATAACTTCTGRTGTTCGCTGCAGTAGTTCAAATTCATTTCCTACATCTAGGAGGGTGGTTTCCAAACTTCACCCAGYCTGAGTCTTCCCCAAATTTGCTGTATAGGGAATGGACAGAATCGGATTCCAACCACAGCCCGAGAACCCCGGGGTCCAAGGGGCTGCCTTCAGCAACGCGACATCTTCCACYTCTGAGTCTCCGCATCCCCCTTCTGCTATTCCTTCAGTCACATCCCAAGAGCTTACTTACAAAATTATCCATGCAATTTTATACTGAGCAATATTTTAAAAGTGAATCCATATGAATTCCRTATTAAGAGTGCCAGAGATTACCAAAAGTAACTGTAGAATTTTACTAAATATTCAGCAACTATCATTTGAAAGTCTTTTTTTCATTAAAACTCCTCTTTGTAAGAGTAATAATAAGATTACTACTAAGTCAGTCCTGTATGSTAATACAAGTTAAAACATATTTAGCCTCACAAATTAAGTTCAGAAACTCACAAATATTCGCTGAAGCATCTTGACACCACTGGCACGATTTTATTAAGCTTGGTTTTTATTTTTTGGGAAAAAAAAAACACCAACAGAAGTTAAAAGATACAGTTCTAATTATGAAACACTGTGAAAGCAGGGAGAGTTTTGTGACTGCAAGCGAAGATTTACAGATATCACAATTGAAAGGTACATGGCACTTACCAGAGCAATGCATAACCTCTGCAAAGCAGATAGGAATGAATCATTTTAATTTCCTCTCTTACTTATGGCTTTACAGTCTTCCACAAGGGAAGCAGAGGAAACCTAAATATGACCCTATTTAGATATATTAACTGAGACAGCCTTTGTAGATTTTTTAAGCAAACAGSATTGTGCTTCCAAGGCTGCCCATCTAGTTTTCCAATGTGTTAATTTGGACGGCTATTTGGACAGTTCTCTATTCATTACTGAACCGTGGAAAGGAAACACAGAGGTGGAATTTTCCTTTTTAAAGCATGTAATGCCTTGTAGCCAGATTCCAAAGCATCAAGGAGAGATTTTTCTTTCTCCCCTTCCCCCCCGCCTTTTTTCCCTCTCTCTAGACAAGCTGTCGTAATTGAAATGAAGTCTAATCAGACTCATTACTGTTTTCAGCAATTTGCACCACCAAAGATGCTTATTAGGTAACAGTGTTTAATAAACCGCTCTTTAGAAAACTACCAGTAATGAGCTCTTAACAGCCAATCTTTAGCGTGAATGTAATGTGAAAAGTGTTCCTAGCGCTGAATAGATTTTCACATTTAGTAGTGTCATAATTAAGCTCGAGGAATTGGTAGCTGTGATGATAGATTTACAGCAATACAGTATTTTTTTGAGGAGGAGAAAATATATTTGAAAATAGTTGGAGTTAAATAATATATCCAGAGTAAATTGTAAAACTGCTTAAAAGCCGGTGCCAGGCTAGATTAGCTCTGTAACTGGTGCTTAATCAGAGATTATCTGGAGAATGCACACAGGACTGCAAGTCAGGTATCATCTACCAGGCAGGCATGAAGTTCATCCCACCTAGCTTTGTTTGGCTGCTCTTCCATCAGTAAACAATTCCCAGTCATTAAGAGACAAATATTAAATGTTGTTGTCACCAGCTGAATGATAATGACAAAAACGACCACTTAAAAAGAGGTACTTGAAGAAACACTTGTCACTTCTCCCTCCACAGTAACAGCTAAAAATGCTTCAGACAAAATAGCACAAATTGCTCGATTTCAAAATAAAAATTATATATAAATATGTTCACGTATATATGTGTACACATTTTTTCACCACGCACACAGAGAACTCATACTGTTTTTCCTACACAACATTTCAAATACYATCAACTGCAGTACCTAATTATCATTAAAAAAACTTTCATAAAGAATATCATAGCTCTGAAAACRTAACCTTTCGATGTGTATTATGCAGAAAACAAAGCCATCAGCAAGAGATAACTCGTCGTCAATAGAAAGTTCAATTTAACTAGATACACACCCTGCTGCACTAGTCATATCAACAGTGGCACCCAACAAATGCTGAGAGGCAAAAAAGAAAATAAACTGCATGTATAAGCTATAGTTAATAAAACATCCAGAGCCAATCTTGAGAAAGAGCCACCATTCTCTCATCAAATTGATCTGTGCCTGACRTAATATTTAAAGTTATCAATAGGAAATGCCCAAGACTATTTTCCTGTCTCCCTRTAGAAGAAATACACAGGGATGCAGAAGCTGTTTTGCCTGCTAAAGATWCGGCCAGAGAAGCTTTGTATCGGCACTCGAGATTTTGGGAAAAAACAGATAAAGATAAGTAATCAAAATGAAACTATCACCACATTTTGGAGACTAATGCTCTCTTGCATTGAGATTTTTATAGTCAAAATCGGACATTAAGAAGGGGGCCTTTCCACAATGAGTGCTGGCTCCCAAACTTTGCAAGCCTAAAAGCAGCCAAGAAGCCTCTCTAGTTGTCTGGAGTTTTTGCAATCAAGATCAAAACTAACTATGAAAACAGACCAAATTAATGTCCATTTCATTTGATTTTGTGGTATGTGCTGCTCTGCATGACAAAGTGGAAAACGGGGGAAAAAAGCAACAGCAAGGGAAAAAAAAAAAATTTAAAAAAGAGGCCCATCTCTGTCCCAGATGGGCCTTGTAGCTTTCAGCTCAGAATATCTTCCAGTTTCCTAAATCTGAACTGAAACTGTGCTCAGACCTAGCAATTCCTTAGTGCTACTACCTACTCTATTGAGCAATTCCAAAACACGTGCCTTTAACTCACACTTAACTTCCGCTCTCTGTAAAATAAGATAAAGTAACCTAAAATAACARAGGCTCCACAGCAGCTTTATACTACCCTCTCCTGTACTTCTAGACAGTGTATTAAATTTCACATCATTTATGAGTGATAATCCAACGCTCTAAGATTCAAAATATGCATTTTGTTCTGTTGATTTTACTAAAAGATGTAGATGCCCTGAAACATCATCTGCTCATCAAAAACCCCTTCAGTACTATATTTGATGATATATTAAGTAGTTTAAAAACTGAGGCTCCATAAAGGGCGTATCAGCAGGGGSTATCGCAGGCATCATTATAACACAACTGTTACCATCTTCTTTTTTACTTCTAATGAAATGAGAAGGGGAGAGGCCCCGAGTGCATTTCTTCTGCATCCTAGCACTATCACACACACGTGTAATCTAATGCAGCATCAGATCAATCAGAATTTTATCAAGCTTAAAAAATATCAACCTGAAGCCCTAACCAGTGCCTGACTTCCCGGAGAAGCTGAGATTCCTCCTTCTGCTATCTCTGGGCCCACCCAACCTGATCCCCTAAACCTTCCTTCACCGTTTGTTATGCCCTGCTAGTAGAGTTTGCACTGAGGAACCACCACCTACCGAGGTTTGGTTATTCCAYCACTACTGTGGTGTTAGTCTGAGAAGAGAAAGATTAAGCACAGGAGTCACAGACTAGCCYAAGAAATTAAAGAAGTTTAGGAAAGGAAGGAAGGAGCTGAAGGGAAAGAAGGGGCTATAGCGGCAGGTTAAACCATCAAGTCAAAACTTGCCCCAAAACACTGGGAATGGATCCTAGCAGAGGACCCAGAACCAGAGGCGCGTTAATGTCAGGCCAAGCAGGACACGTCCCCAGGCTCTAACCAGAGCAGCAGCCGAGACCCACCACGGCTGCGTGTGGGCTAATAGCAARCCCAGGTCCTGCTGTCAGCAAGGCCAGAGGCGAGCCCTGGACCTCCTCGTTGCAGAGCAGCTCCACAGAAAGCAGCAGAAAATGCAGAAACTGGAGATGACCTGAAACCTCTTGGACCTTCTACAGAAACAAGGACATTATTCCCTTCTCCACTAGTGAAATTCCAATATTACAGCCACGTTTCTCCCTAGCAGTTTCTAGCATCAATCAGAGTTTGCCCTTCAAGGAAAAGTCCTATAAACAATCCGTATGGTGCCTCTGAGCACAGAACACTATAGAGTTCTCTGTTGTTTATGGCTATTTTATTTAGACATTTGGGGAGTACAGAGTGGTTTGGATGGAGTACCATATAGAATTGCTTGGTTTAGTGTTCTGTACTGTTTGTTTGTTGGGTTTTTTGCCCCTCTTATTTATTTGTAACCTTAATTGCTCCAAACAGAAGGAATCACTTCTTCTACCCACACCATTCTTGTGAAATCTCTTGCTGAGGTTACGGTTCTACTATGACACATTTACAAAAGCAACAAGAAAGATCAGATACAGCAGATGAGAACATTTGTCCAACAGACTTGCCCAGTACAGCTTTTTAAAAAAAATAAAATAAAAATTAAAAAAGGTCTAGCGTACAGTTTCCCTAATTGAAATTGCTTATGGAAATATCTCCTTATAAAATGAAAAAGTCAAATGGAAGAACACCAGGTCCCACAAAATATGCCTGTGGATTTACCTGGGTGCTAATAGATAAAATGCATGTGTGAGTGAGGAAAACATCCACTGGTCGTGGCGGGACTGAGGCGAGCATAGCAGAATGTAGCAGTCCTTGACTKCTATTTGGTTTGCAGAGAGGCCATTTCTGCTCTTCCACTATAGAGCTTTCTATTTATTTTAGCATAACTCTGTATCTTTGTCATTAAACAATCAACTTCTAATAAAAAACATAATGCAAACAGCCAGTTGTGTAATGAAAAACAACACAGGGTTGAAGGGAGGTTCTYGCCTGATCTCAGCAGCAGATTAGTTTATGCCCTGCAGCGCGAGATGGGAAATACGTTCCTTGTTGTTACACTTCTGAATCTGTACTTTATATGGATTTTTAAGGAGTCACAATATAAAGCTTTGGTTATATACACACAAAAATATATATACACAGATGTGTATATATCTATATACATACAGACATGTGTGTGTATAATGTATGTGTATATATCCACACATGCACACCTCCTTCTCCTCCAAAAACAGGCAGGATGTTTGTCTAGAAGTAGTGACAGCATCGTGACTAATCTTGGAATTTTGAGGAGGGGAAGGAAAATAACTGAGAAAAAAATAAGAAAAAAGAAAAGAAAAAAGGAAAGAAAACCATGCAAATCATGGTTTGGACTATCCTCCTACAGCTTATATCAACTACGATCCCAAACACACTTCAAGAAATTCTAAGACAATGGTTTTTTTTCAGCAGTCATCTAGCTACACTGCAGAACACTGTAAGATGATTTCTGCATAGGGAATGGCATAGCTTTTTTCATAAAAAGGTAAAAACTATTCCATTAATGGCTTTTTATACCTGATAAACACTACCAGTTTATTCACTGGCAGCAAGCCAGGAGCCAGCTGCGACACAGATCTTTCAGAAGGGCCTTTTCTCCCGTATGTGACATCCCTTTCCCTCCCTGCCCCTCCCCAGTTCTTTCCAGGCGCCGCTGCCCCCTGCTCAGCGCTGAAGCTGCTCCCAGTCGAGAGCAGCAGTGCTAACGGGAGGTCACAAGACAGGACAGCAATCGGTCATGAAGCTCACAGAGCAGCATCCCGTTCCCACCACCTACCAAGCACACTCCTGGTTTCTTTGCATGCTAAATGGCCACGTTGTGGGGTCACCACCCGCTCGGGGAACTCGGCTCTGCACAGCCCAGGGAGATGGGAGATCCCATCTCACCTCCCATCACCTACTCATCCCACAAGGCCAGGATGCRCTGAGCATGAATCTAGCTCCAAGAATGGAGTCAGCAAGAGGGAAGGAAAGAGGAAGCCACATTTCCAAGGACTTTCTGAAGTTTAGCTCATTGAAGAAATGGGAAAGCAAGTCACAACATCTATACTCAAACCTCTGCTGAGTATTTCCCAAGGCCAACAATAGCTTTAAATTTGTCCACAGCCCTACTTGAGCTTTTTGTTTTGCTTCTTCACTTCAGGCTGTTTTTGCTAGACACATAATTATTCCGGTATGTTTTGATACAAGGATGTGCCACCTTTTCAAGTATACATCTAAACATTTTAAATAAATATCCTATATTTGATTTAATGAAAAACTCCCCAGGCTGTATCCATGTCTTGTTCATTCTGTGTATTAAACAGAGAGCTTGCCATAACTGAACTAAAAGGTACTTGATAACAGATGGTTAGAGGGCACAGGCTGATATTTAAGAGGTAAGGTTGCACCAAGTTAGCTTTGATGGGCCATTTTATATTGAGAATAACCAGAAATGACATTTCTTAGAAAGGTCTGGATTGCTAAAGAGAAAGAATGCCCTAAATGCATCAATGGAAGCAGCTGCTGAGCACGAGTACTTTGTTTTCTTTCTTCCATATTTTGACTATTTTCGAGGGAAAGTCAGTTATGCTACTAATGTTCTTTTCAATAAATCTCTGGGTACTTCCAAGATCAGTTACACAGCACACTCTCAAAATGATTCAAGTGTCTCTAACAGCACTTTAAATGATGGACTGCCCAGAAAAAGCACCAGGGCCCCACAAATTAGGAACTGAAGCAGCAGCTGATAAGCTAGGACAAGCTCAGGGCTGCTTTAGGACACACCTCACCTTCATTACCAGGCTGCCCCCCTTGGAAAACTCCTTCCCCGTGTGTAAGGTCACTCAGCTAGATCAAGGCATCTCACCTCTCATGCTTAGGTGTGACAGTGCTACTTACCGGAGCAGCACCRAGTGCACTTTCAGATGCACTACATAAATATATGACCTATGTGACTCAGCWGAAAAGCAAATACACACTGTATTTATGGGATAGTCCAAAGCCACAAGTTGTTACGACAAGGAATTGGTTTGAATGAYTCCTCTACTCCCTTCCTCAAATCGCTTTTAACGCTGTAGTGCTAACATACATGTAGACAACTTAGTCATTGGCATAGAGCTGTGTAGTACGGCAGTGCTATAATTTGTAGTCTCCAACTCCTTCTTCCATCTCCTTTTCCCARCGCTTCTTGAGGAGAGCGCGATTTATGTCAGCAGCAGTTCATGCTGCTGTTACTCACGGGAGAGATGCCCTTTGCTGGAGATTCCTTTGAAATTACAGAGGAGAATTAAGTCTCCTAGTAAGTCAATGCAGTCTCCAAGGACAGGATGACACAAGATCAGCTCCCCCCACCTCCACATACACACCCAGTTTGCACTGCTGAGATGGGAACTTGGGCAGCTTGACGAAATGGTTAACGCTGCCTATCCTCGTAGCCTCAAACCCCAAAGAGGCCTTTTCAGTTCTCAGGACGCCTTTTGCTGAATCCCTCCCTGACGAGTTTCAAACTCGCCCCAAGGCACCTGCCAAGCTCAGCTCTGGCGGCAGGAAAGGCCGTGACGGAGGCGCTCCGAGCGCTGCCTGCCTCGCGGTGGCCTCCCCGTGCCGCGCAGCCTGCCTCCTCCCGGGCCTCTCTGACGGAGGAGATAATGTGTGTGAAGGAAACAAAATTGTAGGTTTAGTAATGTCAAAATCCGATTTGTGCCAAAATAGAGATGTCAACAATAGCAGAATAAGTGACAAGTGTTAAATTACCCAAAGGAGTATATTCTGTAATTATTTACCTCTCTAGCACGTGATCCTTAACAAACCTCCAGACCTCCAGCAGCAGGAACCACACACATTTTAAATTCAGCAATTTTTTCTTATTGTTGAGAAATGACTTTTACCCCATTTTTTTAAATTCAACTAAGCACCACAAACTGTATTTCAAAGGGAGCATCAGCAGCAAGGCCCACGGCTGAATATGCTGGGAGCCGAGCGTAGCGTCATCCGCAAACGGGCAACTTGAATTCGATTCCTGGCACCACTGGCCACGCTGAGAATTCTTCTATCTCTTCACACCAGGGGTTTGCTCTTTTAAGCATTGCTCCCTGAAGGGAAGGAAAAACTAGAGAAAGAGGATTTCCAATGACCCTGCACAGATGAATGACTGTGTCAATGGTGAATATTGGTTCAGCTTTGAAACAGGGAATCCTGCAGTGGTTTCTCCGCTTCATTCCCACTAGTGAGTTCCACTGTGGACTTCAATGTGTAGGAGGCCTTTAGGGGACAGATAATAAACGGGGAAAAAAAGGGAGGGGAGGATGAAAAATCAATAAAATGGTTTAAGAATAATAAGAATAATAGGCATTTCACTAAGCATAACCCTCAAATGATTTCTGGGGTAATTTTCTCAGGCATCTTGTTGGTTTAGCTATTTATAGACATTGGTTAAGAAAAAAAAAAGCATAAATAACTAAGGGTAAATAAATGCTGCTAGGCAGCATTAAGTGCCAGGGGTTTTTTTGCACATACATAGCATGGGGACTTTTCATTTGTCACTCGTTCAGTTCTGGAGTAATGCTGGTGTAAAACGGTTGTGAAATTGTCAGAGGTCTCTCTTGTTCCAGTGTGAGCTTATTCTTTTTCTCTGCCTTGTTTCACAGCAAAAAAAATAGTGAAATGCACAAACCAGGAATGGAAAGGAAAGACGCTTCTCAACTGAACTGATGCTTCTCCTGCCTTCTCGGGTAATAATCACAGGAATGTTTGTCTAAGCAATAGCAAAATATGCAGCTCCTTCTACAAGCTTTTTAGTTCATTTTAATTCAGCTACCTATCAATCAATCTCACCATGACACATTATAATTTTCTAATCATGCCAATATGCATGCTTTTATCTCTTTTTAAATCCAAGGAACATATATTTCAATAAGATATAAGTCTAATTATTTAAACATTCTGCAGAATAACACTTTTGCAAGGGCATTTTTAAAATGATTTTTAGTTCCTTAAAATCACCATGTAATTTAATGTCCAAAGCAAAATTTGTATAAAGGAGTGACACTAGCTTCCAGTAAATAAGGCTGAATTGTTATACTTCAAGTAAATACTGCTTTTTCCTCTCTTATGCCTCTAATGGTTTCCTTATTTGCTTTTAATGAGCAAAATCAAGCAAAGTGAAATGTACTGTTTCACAATCTCTTAATCAACACAGAACAGTGGATGGGTCTTTCTTCTTATATAAGTGATAATTTACTCTGCATAGAAAAAAACTACACAGGTTTCTATCTCTTTGAAAATGAGGTTCTCATCATCAGCTGCTTTCAGTGGCTGAAAATATACTCTTTAAATATAATAACTCTTATACAAAACAAAAATTCCTATTATATAATTACTAAAATATTTACATCTACTTCAACTTTAATATTGCTGAAAATATATTAAAAAAAAAGAGTTTGATGAAGATCTGAAGTGAAACACTCATTCACATATACCAGACTATTTCTGTCACTAACATAATATACTGGTACTGAATATTTTTGGATACTCAGGGATATACTCAGCTATACATTCCCTAGACATCATAAAATATCATCCTGTTTCAACTAAGAGTTTAGGTAATGAGATTTATATAGCCTACAGCATTTCCTAAGGACGTTGCTTGGGATTTGCCGCTTTTGAAATAGTTGAGATGTTAATGCGCTTTTAAGACTATTTTTTTAAACAGTGAGCAACATCTTCATGAAGAACTGCGCTCATTTCCAATTATGTAAAAATTAATTTGTTTAATCAAGCTACAAGAAGGACAAGAAGTTGAGCAGGAAAAATGCCATCACATCAAGTAAAGGATTATTACTCACAAGAAATATTTTCCATGTCAGACAGACCAGCAGCCAGAACCTAACTACCTCTAACACGGAACTGCGTCTCTGTCTCCTGCCTTGTGGGTTTTACAAAGCCCTCAAAAAATGAAACACCAAGATGAACTCCAACTACAGTGTTTACTTCCCTTTTAATTTAATTTGCTTTACACACAATAAAACAAATTTCCAGAAATAAAGCTTAAATAAATACTATGTTATCCTCTGTAAATGTACATTTTTATTTTATGGTACGTGCAAAGGAAGTGAAATTCCCACATAGTTGTTCTGCCTTTGGTTGAAGAATTGCCTAATAAATAACAATACTAGCTCATCTAGCCTGGTCTCAGCAATGCAAAAGCAACTGTTTCGTTTAAAGTACATCTGCAAACATACAAGAAAATAGGCCTAATATTTCCATGTTGTTGTAATGCATGAAATCCATTTGCTTTAGTATTCATGATATAATCAAGTAAACTCTGCTGAAAAAAAAGAGGAAAAATGGCATAATTTTGGGACGATATCAGTGCAGACGAGAATTGCTCTCCTAACCTCCTGCTGAATGGTGATATATGCAAAATAATCCAAAATGAGTTGCTTTCCAATCCCTTTTCAGACTACTTGACATCCCTTGCTCATGTGTTTCAAACCTTCAGTCATTGACTGCAATAGTGCACAGATGGAACAATATTTATTCTGTCAGTAGAAACTAATTAGGATGACACTAACTCTGAACATTAAACCAGAAAAAAAAAAAAAGTATCACACTTTACACAATGTGCCACATGATCTGCGGGTTTACAAATAAAAGCTATAAATTTTAATATAGTTCTGCTCTACGGTAGCTCTGACCATCTTTGCCGTTACCGCTGCACCCGGGGGCAGAGCCATGGCTGGGTTGGGGCACGGACTGCCCGTCTCCGCCGGCACCTCCGGAGAGGCTGGTGAGAAGCCACGTCCTAAGGACGACGCTCGCTCTGCCAGAGAGCAATGTGGACTTTCAGCTGGTTTCAGGTTGGTCTTTGCTCAGTCAGGCTGCCCCTCATCACCCTCACGAGCGCTTCCCTGAGCTGTGGCTGTCGAGTCCTGACAAGCCCACTACGTATACCATCAGGTCCGATATATACGTGCAACCCCCACGTGAGGGTTGGCTAACAGCTGCTGAAGGCTCCAGATCAGTCTTACGCCCTCAACATACAAAACAGTGACTTTAAAAATCCCACTAGGGACCTAGAGCTGCATTTTTCAGTGCCTGAATACCTTAAAACTCTTCCTTATATCCCTACAAAGTTGTTTATTCCTGCAAAGCCTTCCTATGGTTAGGAGCTTCATAAACTGATTCACAAAAGCTTAATTTGAAGCTTTTTTAAAACTCAGAATTGCAAGATTAAAAACACAACAGTAGCGGTGGGAGCTCGCTATTACACTGAACTAGTAGGGCAATTGTCTTCCAGCAGTGTCTCCTTTACGTCAATTCCCCTGTGCTGGGAACCAGGAGAAAATGGGAAATTGAAGTAGTGTTAGCGTCTGTAATTTGGGATGGCAAATTAATTGTGTCAAAAATATAGAGGCAAAAAGAATATGATTGCCCACAGTTAAACAAGTGTTAACATTTTAGAAGTAACATATCGTTAAAAAAAAATCATCCCATTAGTTAACTTTCTGTTAATAATAAGATATATTGAGCAGAAACAGAGCTGCCTGAGAGAAGATGCTCTCAAAGGCTTCTTGCCTGCAACAGTGGCATGATCTTCCAGAGTTGTTTAAAAATATATATCTGGAAGATACTTTCTGCATTGGTAGCATGCTCCACTTAGCAGCTCTCAGCAGCTAGAGGTATGCATAGAATTACCCTTTGACTCCATCCAGATTTATTCCCTCTTGGGAGCTAGGTTTTGCTGCTACCCAGGCGTTCCTGCCGAGCTCCAGAAGCACTAGCAGGGCAACAGTGGCACGCGCGGCCTTCTCAGGAAGCAGCTTCTCCCTGCAGCTTCCCGTGCAGGCATAAAGTATGGTAGGACAAGGCACAGTATTACATGTA
The DNA here is from genome assembly GCA_003342815.1 of Eudromia elegans. NCBI lineage: Eukaryota > Metazoa > Chordata > Aves > Tinamiformes > Tinamidae > Eudromia > Eudromia elegans. Next base: position 2,142,392 of record PTEX01000114.1, on the reverse strand, counting down.
GCCCCATCATAATATACAAATAAGGTAACGATAATGAGTGTTTTTTCTTAAACTAGATGGAAATTGGCCAAATATTTGTTCAACATTTCCAGCTGTAGCCATTAGTTTAGTAAGGGATCTTAGGTATATCTGTAAATATAACATATCTCTCATATTTAAATTGCCATGTGTACAACACTATTAGTGCTGAAATTTCATTAAAGCACCTTTTATAAGTAAGATGCTAAATGTGCTCTACAAGCTTTGCTTATTTATTGATATTTATGTCCTTCCTCAATCAAATCCTCAATTTACAATCCTATAATCAGACTTTTTACAATAACATGTTTCTTGGCATACTTATTCAAATACAGGGCACAGCATAATGAGTAAGCTTGTAACGAATTATGAAGTGCATCTTGCATTTAATTGAAGATAATATTTTCTATGGATGCCAGATAGCATCTCTGCTGAAACCCTAACTTGGTTTGACAATAACACTGGAAGTTACTTGAGCACACTGTAGCCAACTGTCAGCTTTAAAAACAGTCACAACACACTATTAGTGGCATTCAGCCAATCTCTTAAGAAACACGATGACCCCAACTTTATTCTGAAAACTCAGTTTGAAAGCAAATCTATTCCCTAAAGTAATTTTCAGCACTGCTTAAAAAGCCTGGAAAAATCAGATTAGAGTAAACCAGGTTATGTAGATGTTATGAGAATGTAACTTCTAAAAATAACTTCATAGATCAATTCAAGTAAACTTCAAACACAAAGATCTCACCTTTCGCACAGCACTGCACTCGTACGTTCTACAGCTCTGGTCTCAAATGATCAGATTGATATGGGCTGTATAGTTAGCATGGTCTGCAGAAAGCCTGTGGTACAAAGCAACGCTCTTGCATTGAAGATTTATGTTCTGAGAGCTTTATGGGAGCACATTACATACAGTATCTGATAGCACTGTGGCACGGTATGCTGTATTTTGAACTGGCTAAGGATGCCGTAGGGAAAAAAACTCAACGAACAAGTAGACATATATCACAATAATCCATAACAGCACAAATTTCACTCTGATTTTTAACATAATATTCCCACTACTATTGTAAACTTCCCTGACAAACAACACAGAATTCTACATGTGAATGAAAACAAAAAAGGAGCATAATATTAAATGCAGCCAGTGAATGAGACACAACCATTGAAAACTTGCCATAATGACAGAAAATGCACCTAGGTAAATGCTTAATAGAAACTCCCATGAACAAACAGGAGTGACACATAATCAATGAAACTCCTATTAAAGCATTATTAAGATGTAACCTTGTTTATTCTAAGTAATATAAAATGTGCCCATTCACACATAAAAGCCATCTGCACACGATCCAGTCTATCACAAAAATGATCAGATATATTCTACAGGAATAAGTTCTCAGACACTTTAGAAATAGAGGAATAAACACGAACACTTCAGTGTAATCGGTCCAAAAAATAACTCAGTAGTTATTATTCTATGACAGCATATATTGGACTTATTCTTTCCAAACAGCATTGAATAAATGTCTCTGTAAAATTGATTCCAAAGGATAGCAGCTTATGACTTTGTGTATTCTAATTAAGTTACTGCTTAGCCAAAATATCACATGCAAGGAAGGAATGGAGTTGGGTCTCAATACGTGGCTAAATAAGGTAACTTGTTTCATGCATAGCACTTCGACTTATGCTTCTGCTGCTCCAGGACATCTAGCTCGTAACTGTAGCTTTGGGAGCCATTTAAAGAGGAGAAGTATTGCGCTTATTTTCACTATCACCTTCCTAATAATAAAAACAAACAAACAAACCCCAACCTACATTGGTTCAAGGCACAACTTACCTATCGCAGCACAACTGAGTAAATGAAAGGCTTTTGCCAACGTGGAAATTAAACATTGGGCTTCTTGTCACTCTTACCACACAGATGAAGCACCAACAAAAGATAATCATGCATATACCCTTATTTTATACACGGCAATTTATGTGTCAAATGAAACATTTACCAACACTCAACTTTTTTTGCGTCATCTACAGTATCAAAATCATGTTTAGTGCCATCAGGTTTGTTTGTAACTCTGCAGATACTTCACAGTAAGTCCTCTCATGCACAAGTAAAAGAATAATTTGCAATTGCAAATTCTGTTCCATCTACCATGATTATCCTCAGTCATTCTTCTTAATTAAGAATCAATTAAGAAGAAGAAAAATATTTCTCACTTCTCGCTGGGGATAGGGAGTACTTTGGGAATGTACTTGGTATATATCACTTTTCAGTAGAAATACAATGGATCTGGTCCATACTAACCCATAAATGGAGCCAGCTTCCATTGTCCAGCCTTGAGGAGACATGGCACAGTATGAATATTAGTGGTGCTTGAGTCCATGTCTTGACTTTGTTTAGTTTGTAAGGGTAGAGGTACCCTGGGAGAATCCAGAGGAGCAGCAAAACTTTTAAGAATGTCACTGACACTATCAAGTTACTTAGTAATGACAGCAGAATATCAGCACATACTTTCCATTTATTTATACATTCACTTTTTCATGCATAAGATATATAGAAGATCAATTTAAAATGTAGTGAATGATATTCCAAGTTTCCCATTAGACTTTAGTGGAACTCAAAAATTCATACCCCTGTTAGAGGCTTACTTTTGGCAGTGCTGGTAATTCCCTTTAAGAATTTTCAGTTTTTCTTCCTTGATAAATATACTCATGCATGGATTTTACCATCCTAACATCATTTAAAAAATTATACCCAAGACAAAGGAAGAATGAACTATCAAAAACACAGAATGACTCTCTTGCAGAAAGCCAAGTCCTGAATGTTATCTTCTGGGATAAAAATTGCATCTAGTCACCTTTCCCTAAATTTCTATTGAGATTCCTTTTCCTTCTCAGTTAATGAGGGCATATTTATGCATATATTAGCTATAAAGTAAAAAAGACAGTCTGCTGGGGATAGGCACACAGCTTACACATCTGCATTGGATTCAAAGGAAGAGGAAAAACGGAAAAAAAACCAAGGACACAGTTCTTAAAAAACAGAGAAGGAAATAGAATGGACATCTAGAAGTACTAGTTTTTATGGGAAGAGTCACCAATTATATAGCACATGGTTCATGAACAGACTAGTTAGGTAACTAAATCCAATCAGTAAGAAATACAACTAAGGTTTGTTTAAGAATTCAAGGAGTAAGAGCAACAGAACTGAGAAGTTTGAAGTATTGCAAGATGTGGAATGAGCCACTGCAGGAAAGCAAGAATACCTTGAAAGATCAGGCAGGCTGGAACACATTTACTGAAATGCATGTGCTTTTCAGGGAAAACAGAAATAGACCCCAAAAAAGGGTGTCTGATAACATTATAGACTGTGAGGAAATAAAAAGGAATATGCTATGTAACAGTCTGGCCACACCAAAATAAATAGAAATAGTGTGCTGGAATAGTCCTACAGTTTATGCTATAAAACTCCATGATTACATATGGACATGGCCAGGATGAAGGCAGGATAGTGTCACCAACATTTAAGAAGACAGAGCAGTGAATTGATCCAGGTAACTGTTTTCTATCAGTTCAACTTCAAGGTTTAAAACGAATAAGGAAATGATGCAGGAATAAAAGGAATACAATTCATGATGGATTTATTAAAGGTAATTAATGTCAAACTAATTTTATGCATTTCTTTGATAATATGACTGAGTTTGAAGAAAGCAGATGCAGTAGAAATCATCTAATTGCACTTCTGCATATAGAATATGTCTATGTATTAACAGCTGGAAAGGTGAGGATTAGTGAAAGAACAGTAAATAAGATAAGGTACTACTTAATGGCATATAGTGGCAGACAGTATTGAAAAGGAATCTACTGAGTTGGAAGAAGTTTGGTAACAGTTATTCAAAGATTACTCTGTAGAACTGCCCTATATTCATTACTGAATATGACATAAAAAGTAGCATACCGTGAAAACGTGCAGGTTACACAAAATCAGGAGGCAATGTAAGTATGAAAGAAAATCAAAATATCATACAGGAAAAAAAACAACAAACAACACCACTTAAACACAGATAATGAATAGAAAGTAGTAACACAAAGCAGAATATAACAGTGAAAAAAACTTTGTTACATTTTCAAACTTAACTGGTTGGAAAGAAAAAGACTGAAATGTATAAACTAAGTAGAGGATGGACTTGCATCAACAAATAGGATGTAAATATGAAAACAGTTTATGCAGTCACAAAATATAATCAGGCAAATTATTTCAAGACAAGATAATAAAGTATTAATACCCTTACACAGCAAAACCTCAAAACTGCAATGCTAATCTACTTCAAGTAAGATTAATTTAAACTGGAAGAACAGAAGGGCTACAGGGCTGACATTGGGAAGGAAAAGCCTACATTCACAGGGACTAAAAGAAGTTGGCTTACTGCACCCAGCGCAGGCTCAGTGGGAATAGTATTCCTTTGTAAAAATATAATCGCTGAAGATGAGCTGTTTAAGTCAAAAAGACAACACTGGCACAAGAACAAATAAGTGTATATTAGCAATAAATAAATTTATGCTGTAAATTAGGAGATTTGTCACTCCCCTGGCAATAACATTATTGAACAGCCAACCAGAGTCCTGAAGGACAAAAATAATTAGCTCATGTTAAGACATAGCTTGATTATTTTATACAATAATATATAGTGACAGAGGGGATTGGACTAGGCAATTCCCTAGGCCTTTTTGTATTTTATACATCCATCTCAGAGGAGTCGTAGAGCTCTTCTCGGCCTCTCAAAAACTGGTGGGGCTAAGCCAGTGATGAGGACATTGAGAGAGAGACAGGAAATACTAGCTTGGTGCAGAGCCACACTAATGAGTGGATGACAGCTTCCAAACTGGAGCCAGCTCCTCTCCACAAATCTCAGAATGCCCGTTTCAGCCTGCACGTGCCTATCTAAGAAACAAATAGAAGTAAATATAAATTTCTACCAAGCTTCTTAGCATGCTARGTTGGCTTGTTCCCAGTTCACCGAAGGCTAAGCTCAAAACGGGGCTCCTGAGCCCAGCGCTCCAGACGGCAGGGTGGCCAAAGAGCTCAGCCTTGGATATGGGCTACCTCCTCTACTCTTACTTCAATACTAAGGATCTGGGGGGGTTTTGTTGGTTTTTTTTTTTTCTTTTTCTTAAGGCTAAGATTAACTTACTCAAGCCTCTAGTATTGGTACATACGCTGGCATGCAATAAAATTCAATCAGGCTACAAGCAAAGTGGTCCAAAATATCCATTTTGTATTATGTGCTTTTGTTTAAATAGATATTGCTTAAAGATTGTGAAAAGTGCTTTTCCTTTTATGAACTTTAAGCATGTGGCAGTGATCAAATGGGTACAGCTGTCCTTTAAGGACATTGGCAATTATTGTCATCATACCTCCTGTTAGGCAGTTCAAATTGCTTAAAACTTTGATAATGATTACTTGACTGCATTTAAATGAAGGTCRTTTACCCTTCCATTCCCTACTCATATAGCGTCTTTTGTGCAACACGCCTCAAGGCCCTTTCCAAAGAACACTAATCAGTACACAAAATTATATTGAGGCAAATAACCTTGTCACAAATTCCATTACACAGTAAAAGCTAAATAAAAAATAATAGCTTTCCTGTCTATATTTAAAAATATATATCCACTTAGTGTCAAGCTTTTCAAGTAGAAGAGAATGCCACAGAAGAGCACAGATCGTACCGTACTGTGAGGGAAAGAAAAGTAAGCTATTGCTACAATGTGTAACCAGTACAGGCTCTACTTTTACTAATACAGCAGGCAAATGCAAAAAATCAATATTTTTAAGCCACCAGTCCACGCTAAAAATCAAAAATTTTCCACTGGAACCTTGAAGGAATAGCTGAAGCCATGTCCAAGAGGGCCAAGTGGCCAGTGAAACACAAATGGTCTTGTCTTTCAGTAATAACTATTTTGAGGTTTGATAGAGGCAAGGCTGGCATCAATCTGACATTTACTTACAGGAGAACTGTAACCATTTTGCTCAGCCTGCCAGTTCAAAAGGGAAGAAGGATTTCCTCCTATAAATAAAAGCAATTTCTTATCTATGTACACATGCAACCTCCTAGACTAGTTCAGACAAGTGCAAGTGCTCCCCTTTCTTGCAAGTCCAGACAGGAGGAAAGATGACTGATAATGTCACTCCCATTTTGTACTGGTCTCAGTGGCTACTTAATGGTAACCACTGCATTGACTGAAAATACACGGAATCTGGTAGGCTCTCCAAGTTGCTAGAAATTGATGTATGTAAAAATACTAGATAAAACCAAAGTTTTCCTTGCAGAAGCGGTGGATACTAACAACACAAGTGATTTGACATTTGTTACTGGCCAACTCAGCCCTTCCCTTGTCAAAAGTCCAGGCTTGCAATACAAACTGCAGAAAAACTATACACACAAGAAGCTAAAACAACAATACTGAGAATCCGAGCTCACTTATAGTGGTAACATTATATTTGTTATATTCTGCTGCACAGATAATGTTATAGACAACACAAAAATCCAACAATTATACTTGCAGATATACTCAGAGGTAGTTTCTCTGCTGAAAAAGCAGAAACAGAATGARACCAACTGCAATCCTTATGAATAAATCATCCAAAAATTAGAGAGGAAAAAAGCCATCCCATATCCTACACAATTTACCTCTTTTTCTTTGGCAAGCTCAAATATGTCAGGGGAAGGAAAGAGAAGAAAGATCAAATGTAAGCATTACATGATAGACAGAGGACTCATCGAGAATAGTGCAGATGCACAGAAACAAGATGAGAGGAGCACTCTCCAGCCACTTAACCAAGCATTTTCATTATTGTTCTTCTCATTTTAGCCAAGGAAAAATAAAGATGATGACGAAAGAAAACAACTGAAAGAACAGAAATAGAAGATTTGAAGATCACATTTTAAAACTAGAGAGAAAACAATTCATATAAATTAAACTTTTGACGTGCTGTAATCCATAAGATGACTATGCTTTAAGTGATAAAATAGTCTGTGCTGAAAGAGATCTGGCTGCCCACATTTATACAGTTTAGCATAATATACAACAATCTTTTCCCATACAAAAAACAAACACTTTTCTTTTGGAAGCTACAAACCTCTTCTGCAATTCCAACTGAAATGATTTATTGGCCAATTGACACTTCCTGAATTAATTCTTCTTCAAGTATAACCTAGGAAATTCCATCTTCTATCAGTTATGTCAAATTTGACAGCCTCAGGTGAAATTTCTCCTTTCTTAATTATGTTATTATCCCATTAATTCTCCCAATCCATTAGTTACACTCCCGTGTCTCCCTCTACAGAATTTCCTTTATTTGATGCCTATACCTTTCAAGAGCCTTAGATAAACAGTGTCCTCCCTTGGCAATTTCTTAGCCCTACTAAACATGCTTCACTACCGTAACTTTTCTTCAGAAATTAACCAGGGCTCGTCTTCACTCACAAATTTGTGTCTCTCCATCCTTTAACGTCCATTCAAGAAGGAAACAACAGAGGCAATTGGGTCGGAGACAGTTAGGGGTGTCTTAATGTCATTGCTCTGGGCATATGCTGTGATCACTCTGTACATATGCTTCAAAACTACAGAACACCAGTGAAAATTATACACTGCTAATCTTACCTATGCTTCTCTTCACTCTTGCTCTGTGAGAGGTGGCACTAAAAGGTGAAGTGCACCACGTTGCAGCTCTATCCATTGAAAAAGCAGAGGGAGTTTCAGCAGCCAGGCTCAAGAGAGGAGCCTAGTACAGACACTACTCTCAAAGCTGCTTAGCCCTAGGACAGGCTGTCCCAAGAGGCTGGCGAGCCTCCATCCTGGAAGAATGTCAAAACTCAACTCAGGCCCAAGCGACCTCACTCAACTTTGAAGCTAGCCCTGCTTTGAGAAATAGGCTGGGCTCTGTGACCTCCGGAGGTCCCTTCCAGCCCCAGCTGAGGTCTCTTCTAACTCAAATTACTTTATGAATCACTTAAGAACTTCTCCTCTTTCTAAAAATACAACCCAGTACCTCAGATCAGCTGTGTGCAGAACTCCCCAGCAGATCTTATATTGTGCTGATGCATCCCTGACAATTGGAAAGTAGATATCAAAAATACAAAGACAAGACCTTTTCTCCTGCCACAAGAAGGACGCCAGAAGATTTAGGATATTATTCAGCTTCTCTTGGATAATATCCACTTTTCAGATTGTGAGAACAAAGAAGATAGATGGATCACACGTGAACAGGGAGACTAACTCAAGGAAATGCACAAGACAATAATCAGGATAGTGGACATACGACGTACAATATGGTAAAACATGGGATGATATGCTAGCAAAAGATAATGCATTGTTAGCATAGCAAGGAACAGTATCAACACCTTTGCCAAAGGATCCCAGCTCTCTCTCCAGTACAAGTTCCAGCTGTTTGGAGGGGACATCCAGTCAGTACACAGTCCAGTCCTCCCAACACTGAGGGCAAAAATGGACAATGCCTTGCCTTAGTATTTACACAACAAGAAATATTACTATCCATCTACTGGAGATTAGGAGAGGCTTAGTTTTCACTAGTTAGTCTAAATTCTCTCAAAAAATACACTTATTTCCTCAGTTTGGAATGGAGGTTCAAACATCTCATTTTCTCCAAGGCCATTCTGTCCATTCAATCCTCTGTTATGACAAATCATCAAGCCACTCTTGTACTGAGCTACTTTCCACTAGACAAGTATCTAACTCAGTGCTTTTAGGGACAGTCTCTGCTTGCAGCAAAATAGAGATTATTTCAGACACAACTGGAAATGGCAGAGTCCCTTCGGGGTTGGCTTTTGCTAGCCTAGTATCTAATACAGAATAAATATGCTAAGAGCTTCAAGCCAAGACGTGTAGCACGTTTCAATAAAAAAAAAAAAAAGGAATGAGATAAAATTATTAGTGGCATAATAATAATAAAAAGCACATTCAAAAGTAAGTAACAAATCAATTAGCCACAAAACCTGAGAGAACAAAGAGCTGTTCAAGGTTACCAAGTTCTGGAGAGCTCATTCTTCACGATACTAAATGCCACAGCACTGAGTTGGCAAAATAAGCATATAAATCACCACAAAGCCTTGTATGTTTCTAGCAGGAATGTGCCTACCCTGAAGTCAGATTGGAATTCCCTGAATTGGTGTTCAGCAAGCAAGGGGGCAATATAACCAAATGACATCTTCCAGAATCTGTCTGCTTATACAAAAATCTTCCACAATTGAATCTCCTCTAAAACTAATTCAAGAACTTTATTTCCTAACTAGTAGTATTTAAATAATAATTAATAATAATAATAATATAAAAAAAGATTTCAGACACAGTAGAGGTATGAATAAATTTTAGAACTTTAGGATATGTGGTCTGTGAATAACAAAGCTTTGGAAAGTATTTCAACACAAATTGTAAATATATCCCCCCAAAAGGTAATTATAGGCTCTCAAAAAAAGCAATCATTTTTAGATTTCTTCAACTCTTGTTCAAAATTTGAGGATGCATAGACAGGCGATTCATTTTAAAATCAAAATTATTTAGAAAGGAAATGTTGAAATGTCATGTCATTCAAAATATATCTTATCCATCTAGAAACAAAAAAGGTTGATGTTAAATTTTATGGCAGTGATGTAGTGATAGTTTTGATACCCTAAAAATCACTAGTTTTGATTATTTGATAAGCACCGAAAAAGAGGTTTATTTTACACTCTGCTACAGAGACTTAGAGAGCCTAACTGAAGATTGCACGTAATTCCCATAGCATCTTCTTCATTGTCGCATCTCAACCTTTACACCTCTTGGTTCCCAATATACGATACTGTGCCTTAAAGGTGGTCCCTGAAACAGTTACTGCTGCAACAGACACATGTGTTATAATACGTGGCAGATTATGACCCCTGTGCAGAGGACTGCTGTATCTTCTGGAAAGAACTAATGAAGAAATGCAGCTGATCTTCAGTAAAAGGCAGACCCAGCCCCTTCATATCAGAAAAACAAATCATATAACTCAATACTATAAATGTTTAAGACCACAGCTACTTACAATCTCACTTATTCAAAAGTTGTACCTCCAGTACCTCCTTCTTACACTGTCTGGAGAATTGGTTTCAAGATATCTCGGTGGGACCTAGAGCATCCAAACATAAACCAGCTGAACTGCTAACCTGAAAGAAACCATTCAGTATTGCCCTAGAATTAATTAGTTCCACTGTAACATGGAAAGGGGTTTCAGTGGGAAACGTGCCAGAAAGAGCCATCAAAACAGACCTCAGGAAATCACTAGAGAGCAGGAGTATTAATCTATCTGATTAGTCTGCTGAGCTGTAACAGTTCCTCAAGGGCAGCATGATGAGTTGGTAAGTGAACCTGATGTCATTCCTCCATCCCCTGCTCCAGAAAGCTATAGATAGGTATCTGTATCAAGAAACCTACATGGAAACGGCAGTGTTTCCTATTGGTCCCAAGAGGAATTGGCTGAAGGCAGATAGATACTTCTTCAGCCCCCCTGGATGCTACAACTTCTGAAATTTTGCAATACTTTCACCAGAATCAGTGTCCTCACTGATGAACACATTCACCTCATCTTCTGGTCCCTAAAAGACAAATTGTTAAAACCATCTAAAAGTGAGATGCAGGAGAAAGCAAGCACAGTGACAGAGATGATGGTTGGTGTTCTGGTCTGCCAATCAGTACTCGCAAACATAACCTCCTACAACTGACATCAGTGAGCAAAAAAATAAGACCCAATGTCACATCTTACGAAAGGCAATTTGGAAGTAAGAATTCCCCTGACACAAATTATGAGAGAAGGAGATGCATTACAAATCAATATCAGACAAACTCAAATGAAAAAAAAAGGAAAAAAAGTCAAATTATTCAAGGAAAAGACCAAATGATCCCACTGAGTTAGGAAGGAAAAAAAAAAAAAAACCCACACATAAAAGACACAGGTTCTGAATCATCATGACCCATAGTTTCATCTGACTATATTCCTGATATAAATGCTTGCAAAATTTTTGTCACCTTCCTAAAGGGCAGTATTTTGTACTGAACTCAACAAAATGCTATCTTTTCAGAATCACCTAGATTCCACTTGGCAGTTGCATATGCACAGAATATTTCTAAACCAAAATATGAAGATAGAGCTTCTTTTATTCATTGACTTCCTACTTTCCATCACTATCTCTGTTATATCTCCATTTGTGCATTAAGCACTTTTTCCCTCTTCTGTTGGCCACCTCAGCTCTGGAATCACATCAGGAGTCAATCACTTCACAGTCTCTGACCCAGAGACTTCACAGTACATATTCAATACCATTCAGACATAATTCAGTGATAGTCAGTAGTTAGACTCCAAACCATGTTATTTTTTCATTCACTCCTATAATATGACAAAGTCTTTAATTTCTTTTATCAACTACGGTAGTTCCATTATGTCAATAAGACAGCAAATACAGAAAAAAAAAAAAAGTCCAAATAGGTCTTCTGGACAATGAACAGCTCATGATCTACAGCATGTTCTCCTCTACAAAATAAAAGTAGGAAGCATTTTAATATCTCTCTCTATTAAGCAGAGCGTCTCCAGCAGGTCGAGGGAGGTGATTCTGCCCCTCTACTCAGCCCTGGTGAGGCCGCACCTCGAGTCCTGTGTGCAGTTCTGGGCTCCCCAGTGCAGGAGGGATGTGGAGCTGCTAGAGAGAGTCCAGCGCAGGGCCACAAAGATGATTAGGGGYCTGGAACATCTGCCCTATGAGGAAAGGCTGAGAGAACTGGGCCTCTTCAGCCTGCAGAAGAGAAGACTGAGAGGGGATCTGATCAATGTATATAAATATCTCAAGACAGGGAGTGAGGAGGAGGGGGCTGGCCTCTTCTCAGTGGTGGCCAGTGATAGAACTAGAGGAAACGGCCACAAATTGAGGCACCAAAAGTTCCACAGGAACTTGAGAAAGAACTTCTTAACGGTGAGGGTGACAGAGCCCTGGAACAGGCTGCCCAGAGAGGTGGTGGAGTCTCCTTCTCTGGAGATCTTCAAAACCCGCCTGGACACCACCCTGTGCCACATGCTCTAGGGGACCCTGCGTGTGCAGGGGGGTTGGACTAGATGACCTCTACAGGTCCCTTCCAACCCTAGCCATTCTATGATTCTATGAAAGGTAAATCTAATTTCCTTACCTAGAGTTTTCAGATAGACACTTGGCATTCTCTTAGCTCTTCACAATAAGCTTATTTTCCCTACTCTTTCCAAGCTCTGGACACAGACACCCATGAAATATCTCATTAGCCCCACTGCTGAATTCTAGTTGCACCCAATGTCACCTTTCGTTACTGCAGATGCTTGAAAGCTCAGGCATTCTGCCATTGCTAAGGAGACATAAAAGACCCCAAATTACTTTAGGAATATTATTTCTCAGAGAAAAAACAAACAAACAAACAAAACACCTCTGTGCAGGAATTTATAAAGTCTCCTTCCTCAATTTTTTTTTTTTTATTTCTACCATGTAAAAATAAACTTCTTCCTATTTATTTATCCTCCCATTGGTAATGAGAAATGTATTTTTCTTTTACTTTCCAAGCCAATAAGGACTATTATAGATAAACACAAGGCGATTTGTGATGGAGCCAGTACCATTGCTTGGAAATGATAAAATTACAAGCAAAGAAAGCAATTCTGTGCTCTCTTGCATGGCTACCCACTGTCTTGTCAACCCAGCACAAATGGGAAGAAGTGAAAACAATAACAAATATTTCCGAGAAATAGGAAGGGGGATGGTGGTGGAAAAGAAATCACCAGAGAGGGAACATTTAATAAAACACTTTAAACACATCTGGCTTTAGTTATCGGAGAACAGCAAAGATGGGGAAACAAGCCATCCAAATACCATATTGATGGATCTCAATGCTTCTGCCTTGTAAAGCCTACTAAAAGAATGCACTGAGGATTACACTGCTCAGCACTGTTCATTCATTCTATATTTCTACTCTCTGAGGAAAGTATCTACCTGTTGGAATGCATCCTAAGTCTAAGAGTCTTTACTGGGAAATCTGTAGACCTGAATTATGAATTACTCTATCAAAAAAACAAAAGATTTCAAAGGCTTGCCTTTTTGTGGAGGCTCAATATAAGATACAGAGAGACCAGAAAGTTCTGCCTGAAATAGTTATCAGCCCAACTGCAAAGAATAATGCAGAAAAAAAGACTACCTGAGCATAAAGAGTTAAAATAATCCTATAAAGATGTGTCTTGAGACACAAGCCAGACGTTTCACACGAAATGGATCCTGTGCATTGTTAACTTCAGATGGTGAAGGACTAAAATTCCTCCTCCTCTTCCCTTTTAAAATTTTATTAAACATACTGAATTCAAATCATGAGAACTTCATATGCATTAGAATGGGAACAGTGGCTCCTAAAGGTGAGAGATACAACTTGGAAGGAGGAAAAAATAAATTCCCTTACCCCAAAATGAATCCTTTAGTCTCTCTTCCTCAATTCCATCCTTCTTAGATGAAGCTTGGAAGAAGAATCCATAGTTAGATGGATACAGAAAATTAGTCCCACCCATTAAAGCCTATCTTTTAGCACAGAAGAGTTCAAGAGAAGAGTGAAAATGGTTTGAGGTTGAGCTGAAAGCTAGTTTTATGGGAGCTGGTCAAGTCGTCAAATCCAAACAATCTGTTCTCTTCAGTTTTTATCGGAACATAATCTAAGGAATGCTGTAGATCAGAAACTCAAACAAAGGAATTTTGAACCCCTGATATGCCTAAACAGCTTGTTTTATCTAACCGAGAGGCAGATAAATGTGTAGTAGTGTAGTAATGTGTATGTGTAGAATGTGTAGTAATTCACACTCTTCAACAATGTATTTGCCAAGATATGCCAGATATGGTTTGTCTATTTAAATAAAACATTACTTGGGATCTTTACGTTTGGATGAAAACCTAGAATGATAGTATTTAGCTAATATCTATAGAGAACTGATGGAGAAGGGCTGTGGAGAACTGAGATTTACAGCAGAAAGATATGGGACTTGGATAATGTATTATGCCAAGTCTCCCATGTTAATCATTTCATTCCTTTCACTGACCAATCCTTATGATTAATCCAATTCTGCAGAAGCAGAAGAAAGTTTTAAGAGACTTCATATGTGCACCAAGCTGTTCAAAGTGCTATTGCCAAACAGAGTAAGACTATTTCCTTTGATATGAAGAAAAGTCACATTCTTTCCTCCCTTAGTTGCTAGTAGTGCAGAAAAACTACTTACGTGAATGGTTGGTTAGATATCACTAAAATCTTGTTACACAACATATCAGAAGTCTCATACAGCTCAAGGGAGAGAGAGATATATGGAGATCCTGAGGCTGGGAAGGTGGTAGAGTGAGAAAAGAGGAGAAAATAAAAATAGAGGGGAAAAGAAAATAACATGAATAAAGCACCTTTTCTTTCATCTAGGTCTCCAAAATTCTCCATACAGAATCTGCAGTGGCCAGAGATCTACCTTTCAACATGCACTAGGTGTCCTTGCTTGAGCAGAGGGGTTGGACTAGATGATCTCTACAGGTCCTTTCCAATATCAACCACACTGTGACTCTGTGATCTTTATTTTATTTTCTTTGTTATCTCCATGAAAATTATCCAATCTAAATGATGGTTTACAATGTATCTATAAAATTCTGGAGTGCTCCATAAAGCATTACAGAAATGCAAATAGCCATATTGGTTAACACCATTAGTATAAGTGGTTGTAGTAATAAGTAATTAAAAGAATATGTACTGATGATTTACAGCGAAGGGAAAAACAACAACAATAAAAATACCCCTATTGCACCTGGCTGTCAGAACTAGCAATACTGCTGAAGACAAGAATGCTCCTGCTTCACTTTTGAGAAGTCTAGCACCTCCAGCTGAAGATCAGACCCTGGCTGGCCAGAAAAGAGAATTATAACTCAATTATACCTGATAATCCTTGATAATGTATTGCCAACAACAAATAATATTTAGATAGATGTAATTTATAAGTATTGGTTCCATGAGCATCCATAATATACCAAGGTGGCATTCCTTCCCTGTCCATAGGTACAGTATGAGCTCTTCACAGCATACTGGAAGTTCATCGTACTCATTATCCTAAAAGGTCTCAATAGTTTGAACTGCAGCTCTTTCATGCCTGTCCAGAAAACAGTTGCTCTGCCAAGACCCCGTTGACAAGTTGCCACTTCAAACTGTTTTGCACTTTCTGGACATTTGCTAATTATGGGGAAAGAAAAAAAGGCATGTGCTACCTGCACTGTTGCTACAGGAAAAGCTATCTTAGCCAGTTAGCACACCCGGCTTTCCGAAAAACAGAAGACAGTTTCTTCTGCTTTATACAAATATGCACACACAGAAAACTGATCTGCTTCTGCAGCTCCATGGAGGTTATGTTATACAGTTTTATAGACTACTTTTCTGATAACATAATTTTTAGTAATATGGGGAGGGGAATCCATCCTCCAAATTCAACTAGATAGCAGTTTTTCCCTTGGACCCTGAAAAACAAAAAACCCAGAGATTTGGCAAACAGAATTATCAGATTAATGTTGGCATCAAAACCGAGGAAGTTTTAATGCATTTCAGCTGAGATCATACAACCCTGTAGCCTGGGGAAAAGAACATTAATAGCAGTTGGGGAAAGGGAAGGAGAGGATCACACTCCCGAGCCAGGCGCTGCCCGTCCTGTTCTCCGTAGCCCTTCTCGGCTTGCTGCCCAAGCGTGTGGTGCATCCTGGCTGGGGAAGCAGGACCCCGGGAGCAGCTGCACCACGGATGCAGAGCTGGGCGTCAGGGGCAAATGGTTCAGGCCACCTCAGGGCTGGCCCCCTGCTTTGGACGGGGTATCTGAAGAGCTTTCCGGCTCCTTCCACAACAGATTTGCTGCTGCTGTTGGTACTCGACAAGGCGGCAGAGGCCGTACTGAAGAAACTAAACCTGTTATTCAGTGCCTATCTCCTGTTTTGTAGCTACAGCATTCCCTGAATGAGGGGCAGGAAAGAAAAAGAAAAATCAACACAACAAAACAAGATGGAGAGAATGGAGAGACAGCTTTCATCAACAGGAGTGCATACATCAGCCAACAAGCTGAATAATCAGAAAATGGGGAAAAACCCTGATCCAAGCATTAATAATTCAATTAGTATTCATTGAAATAACATTGATTTTAATTAATCTCTTTCACATCACTGTTCATTCCTATGTGCTTTCTCCTACAGCTTAAAAATCATTAGTGTATGAGCCTAGTAAATACTCATCTTTTTAAAAATAACAAAAAGAAGACACAAGCTTGGCAAAAAAAATATTTTAAAAACACAAGTCAATAAAGCAAAATTAAATGCAACTGCTTGCCACTGTGCTGTACTAATGTGGCACATGCTACCGCTTTGTCAGCCATATTCTAAATATTATTTGATTTGCTGGAGCTTCAGTGTATTAAAATATTGGTAAAAAGTACCAAACAAAGCTTATACTGACCAGCTTGTATCTGCACAACACAATGTCTGACTTAGAATGTTTTTCATTTATTCTACTCCTCTGCTTAGAGCTCATCCCAAATACACAGGAATAAAAATTATACATGTTTCTGTTTGAAGCATATCCTGAAAGTCAATGAAGAATATATGCCCACAGCCCTTTGCTGGAGATGAGACAGAACTGAGGACATTTCTAAAAGAAACTCCAAGAGCTGCTGTAATTCCTAAAGCTCTGGGCACCACAATCAACCACAGCCAATAGTCAAGAGTTGCTCTTGTCTGTGCTGGGATAAGGTGTTGGATAAGGTAATGTTGGATAAGGTTGACAAACCGGCCTTCAGCAGGGCACCTTACTAATAAGCCCCTACCACGACAGTTAAGATTAAGGAGCAGAAACACACCAGCAAAAGCAATTGGATAGAGAACAAATGTATCAGCATCACCAGTTTAAGCTGCCTGGTATACTACAAATAATTTCGTAATGCCACAGAAGTAAATATGCTCCTGGTAACAGTTTCTCTCCATTACTCTTAAACAATATATTGAGGCCATTTCTAACTTTGGTTGTAGCTTAAAGTTCTTTTATCTAGCGGGTACTACAGAGATGTGACGGTTCAAGCACTTGGATTTCAAACACGGGTTTTTGTTTCCTATAGGTCTCTAATTAAACTCAGGCAATTTTTATTAGTTTCCACAGGTTCAAATTTCATTGCAAGGCAGTCAAAATACTTTAAATCTTTTTGCTGTCAGTCATCCATCTTTGCCCAAGAGACCCTTTCGCATCACAGCTTTTACCTTATTCGCCAACAATGCTCATACTTGTTCACTTAGTTGATACTTGCTTACGCTAACAATTTCTGCTACACGTGAAATACTTTGATCTGTAAAATAAACTGCATTTCTTCATTCCCTACCCTAAACTCATTATCTTAATGCTGCAGGTTACTCCACATTTCTGTGCACGCAACACAGAACTCCTAATCTTATTGAGGGAGCGTGGTGGTCACTGTAGGTGCGCCAGCAGTTCAGCAAGGAGCACAGCCTGCCACTACACGTTATCACGGCGCAAGAGGACAGAAGACTTCACAGGCCAGATATCTTTCCAAAACACGCCATAATTGGCTTACCAGCAACACTCAACCAAGAACAAAATAAAGGTGAGGCTCCAGCTTATTTTAGCTAAATATGTATACCTACTTACACATATAGAGAAATTTCTCTATCTTTTACACATCGTGTGCAACACAAATATGTTAACGTTCCCAGTATAACACAACACGTTGTTGCAGCCTGGAGTACGGGGGAGATGCAATACACGCTGCTCCTTAAGTCATTTCAACACGCTGTCTCTGCAAACAGCCTCCTGTGCACTTCAGTTTGCACAGAAGTAGGTATTTGCTAAAGCCTTTTTTACCTGAAAACAATAACAACAAAAAGCACCACTAATAGTGCCATGGGAGTTTCAAGAAAGGCAGGCAAATTATGATCACATTTACCATCTAATTTGCTCTCCGAGGCTTGTTCAAACAGTTCAAACATTGTGCTCCTCTTCTTCATTTGTTCTGACAAGCAGGATGACAACTAATCACCATCAAGAGCTTTCCCGCTCTCCAGGCCTCCGTTCTCTGTTTATCCAATTTGAGGCCTTCCAACCAATGCAACTGTTGGCCTTCCCTGCCACCCCAACTGASGCCGCCAGGTCTCTAAGGCCAGATTTCAACAGAAGTCATATAGGGTGTAAATCTATGGTGATAAACAGGGAGGGGGAAAAAGTCCTTTTTGCTGCTTGGCGAGTGGTAGCACAGGCAGTGGTTTCTGTACAGGGTGACAAAAACATGCTAGGGAGGCAAAAAAGAAGACTGGCACAGAACAAGGAGCCTGTGRGTAAACGACAGGTAACCTCTGTACTCTTAATTTCCCCATAAAACAGATTGCTGATCTACACAAAACATTCCCATTCATGTTAAGAAGCCCTAAAATCTGTGTGCAATATAAAAAGTAAAATTTAAAAAAAAATAAAAGCAAACCTCGAGATAGTGGAAAGCTAACTTCAAGGCTTCCGGTGCTTTSCTAGTTCTTCCCTCCAGAACTATTGCACTGATTGCCCTTGATAAGGCTCAGCGACACAATCAAGTTATCCAAGTTATCGTGGCTTAACAAGTTAAGCCAATGCCATTGTCCGCATGTTCCCTCTTCACCCGGGGCCTCTGCAAGACAAAGGGAAGTGAAAAGAAAAGGACTAAGCCACATTAGCTCACATGCCTGGTGGGGTGAGGCGGCCGCGCAGGCRCTTGCTGTTCTTTAGGGAGGAGCACAAGCCTGCAGGCTTTGCAGATGAGCCACGGTCACAAAGCTGAAAAGGARAATGTCACCGAGACGTTGGTATTTAATAATGTACGAGTTTGTATACACATTCGCTACAACTCCTCCTGGAAGAGAGGCCATCTCAAAATCAGGCAGTGCATTAAGGAACTTAAATGGCACTTAAGTGGCTCTTTAAATCAACCACCAAAATTTTCATTGCTTGAGCTATCAGATACTATACTATTTCTCCTAGTAAAGGAGAAAGGAAATAATGACAACAGGCAGCTGGGTACTCCAAATTCATCAGTTATAACAGGACCTGATATTTACTTTAACCAAACTCAATACCAGAAATCCTTCCCTTTTCTTCATAATCATTTGAAAAAAAAAATAATAAAACGCAGCTAGGCTTAACTAACCGAACACACGCTCTGCCCCACTTCAGAATGGCTTGTGTCCACTTTTCTGCAGTCAGTGGCCAATTTCACCATTGTCATTAACCAACAGCATGCTGGATTTATCTATAGAAAATACTGAAGTTAGGAAAACACTTGGCTCCAACTGTGTTACTTTTTGAAAGGTTATTAGCTATTTTCCTGGATCCTGCTACTTAAACACACAATTACACAGTCTGCACTAAATATATTTCAAATCAGGTGATTGTTCATGAAAAACTGCAAATTCCTCTGCTACGAGATACTTTTTTTGTTACAAACACTTATTTTTTTTTCAAACAAATATTTTCTTCCTAGTTTTTAATGCTGACTCAGCAAAAGATATAGAAATATTCACCCTCAATATGACAAATGCTTTAGAGTCCTCTACTTAGCAAAAGAACAAAACAGGTGGTGCGTAACCTGCACCACTTCTTACGCAAGTGCTGAGTAGAACAGAGGGGAGTTTTGCAAACTAATGAGATTAGTCTATGGCTCACTTAAAACTTCAAGACTGCAAAGGCTTCAGTGAAAGGAGGCATAATAAAATCGTTTGGGAAGAGCCTGCTGCATTCTCAGGAAAGACAAAGGAGGGGGAAAAAGCAGTTACCCTTTCTCCCGCTGCTTCCAAGAGTACTTGCAATTTCCTTTTCTTGAAAGAGATTTAGGGGACTAGAACACCAAGGCTGTTGTCTCTCCTGTGTGCTACACAAGGGTCTTCAGTTTGTTCTCTATTACAATGATAAATATCTTCATGGCAGTGAGCAGTTCCCCCACATCAGTCTGCAATTCAYGCATCACACTAGTCTGTGAGCTAAAAAGGTGGATTTTACTGATTCAGTGATAGATCCAGTAGCCTAAAGTGTTTTAGGTTATATCAGTCCATTCTCACATTGCTGAAAAATCTTCCCAAGTGTCTGAACCTGAAGATGTTCAGGTTGAACTACTCTCCAAATGCCTCATACATTATTTCTATAGGCTGCGATACTTAAATAGTTCTTATCAAACTCGCAGATGTCTTTTCCCCACTACTGCCATTTTCTACTAGTTGGCTCAATTGTGTTTTTAATTTGGAAAGATCAATTAAGACACTACCCTCAAAGCAAAAGGACACTGCAGAGCTGTGAAAGATGAGCTAATGGAGGGAGGTTTTTTCCTGTCCTCCGCTTCATGACATTAACTTGGAGGATCCTAAATTCTGAGCTTTTACGTCCACAGAAAGAAGCTGAAGTCCAAAAGTAGCTTTCTTTAACAACTAGTATCYTGTGCAACTTCGGTGATGTCAATAGGAATCAAGGGGGAGGTAAATCAGCATGTGTTTTTGGCAGCCTTCCCTTTTCTGCCAATTAGAACAATCAGACTCCAAATTTCACATTGAGCTAAAAGAAATTAGCAGCGTTATCTTGGTCAAATGTTAAAGTAAATAGCGCTGGAGGTGTTAATCATAATTGGGGTTTTTCAAGTCACTCATTGCACACTCTTCCCGGGCCGCTTGCAGCTGTGAACACGTTTGCTGAGCAGCACCGAGCCTGCTCCGTCTGCACCSAAGGAGCAAGACGGGTCGCAGGCGCCGAAGCAGCTGCCCAAACTGCAGGGCTCCCCTCCTTCCCAAGCCGCCTTCTGCTGCTCCCGTGAGGGATCTGGGCAGGGAGAAGTAGGCGGGAGCAAGTAGTTGTGTGGCATGTGAAGACAGCAACTAATCCCAATTTCCTTCTCCAAGTTCTAGCAAGAAGGGGACAGAGAATGGGAKAGGGCT
The DNA here is from genome assembly GCA_003342815.1 of Eudromia elegans. Classification (NCBI taxonomy): domain Eukaryota; kingdom Metazoa; phylum Chordata; class Aves; order Tinamiformes; family Tinamidae; genus Eudromia; species Eudromia elegans. The sequence continues at coordinate 2,121,342 of PTEX01000114.1, read as the reverse complement.
ATGCCATACAGGGGCGAAGGCTCCCAAGGAAGGAAACATACATGAACCTTCTGCAGTTTCCTACCCAGTGCACACAGCTTATGTTTTAAAAGGTGCTATATCAGCACAGAGGCTCTTTAAAGGGACCCGGAGGGTGTTATTGATGGTGGGGCAGGCTGTAATTTTGGARAACCACTGGAGTTAATTTCTAACCATAGTTAATATTTTTAAGGGAATCAGACAGCAAGATTTTTCAAAGTGGTTTTAACACTTAATGAAGATGTCTGGATTAGTAATATTCAATTTAAAATGGCAGCAATGTACTTTGAAATATGAGGATTTCATTTTAAAATCATTCAAAGAGATTTTTCTTCGATCTCACCCATGTCGGTCTGTGTGTAGAAGACACGGCTGATCTCTCACAGCGGTACCAAACTCCTAATCTTTCCACACCTTCTAGCTCTGTGCGTACCTCTGAGGGGCCTGTGCCGTCTCCGTGCTGGGCTCTTCAGCAAACACCCTCCTGTGCAGCGCGAGATGTGCAGCAGCTCCCTTTGGCAAGAAGTGGAAAGCCAGAGTCCTCACGAGAGTACGTGASAGAGGAAGCGTCACGGGCCAGCCACCAAACGCCGGGAGCAGTTATATAACCTGGGTGAAACCCCCGAGCCCACTGAAGTCAAAGGCAATTTGTCACCAACATTGACAGGATGTGGATTGTCTCTAAAATGTTGTCAAATAAGCAAAGTTAACCAACTTCAAAAAGCATCATTGTTATCGTTCACCGGCAATAATCTTAGGTGATGCTCATGAGCATGTTAGRTTTGTTAGGACGATTTCAAATGGGAGCATTTTCATCGCAGTGTTCCTTCTAGGGACAGGCAAGAAAAGAAGGTTTTGTTTTGCAACAAGAACAGTTTTCCCTTGYATTTGAATTTGGCATGCAAATCTCTATTCCCACCATGCACTAGAACAAATCTATTTACAGTTCAGTATGCTACCAGGAAAGAAATAACACACACCCTAGCAGTGACTTACACAAGGGCATGTAGGACAGTGCTAAAGTGAAAGGAGTCATGTGGTAGAAAGATTAGGAAATGCCCATATTTTACTCTGTCTTCCTATCAACAGGTAGTTTTCAGAGGAGCCACCAGCTATGCAAATACCAAGCAAAGTGCAATTACTAATCACTCTTATCTTTCCCTGTACTCTAAATGCCTGAGTTAACTAAACAARCATTAATAAAATGCTTTCTTTTTTGTAGTCCCCCAAATTTCCATATTAACATCTCGTATCGGCAAGTCACAAGGGTCCACATCAAATAAAATAGGAAGTATTAACTTCCTGTTTAGCTCTTTGCACATCCTGTGTCTAAAGCAAAAATAACATCATCAAGCTTTACTGCCGAGAGTAAAAAAACCCTATTTCTGTTTTTAACAGGGTCGCTGCTGCAGGCCACAGGAAAGCCACACAGCTTCTCCAAGCAGTGCAACATCAGTGCATCAAACCAGAGCGCTGGRGCTGCTGTCGCATCAACCCTGCTCCTAGGTACACAGCTCCATACCTGCGGTCCACAGCACTGTGCATCAGCCTCACTAATGCAGAGTACACACTGCACCGCATCATCCGTTTCTTTAAAAGCCCCACTAAAGGTACAGTGCACACAAAAAAARGAAAAAAAAMCCCCACTCTCCATAGTACATTCTTTCAGAGTTCAATAAGAAAGTCATTGCACTAAGTGGCAGTAGCTAGGCAGTCTTCATTGAACTCATAAAGGATTATGATTTTGCCTTATTCTCTACAAGTGAAGTTCTTAAAATACCCTTAAAAAAAAAAAAGTAGTACATTTTTTGTCATGCTACTGTTTCTTTAATATATTAACTCTCCCACAGCCCATACTTTGATGGTTTAGCAATTTTCTAGTTCATTTTAAATCAGATTTTGACAAAACAATACCAACAGCACAGTAAGTGTCCCAGCTGAATTTTACAATTTTGGTTTCTTTTTGAAATATCTTCCTACTGAATAGCTTTAGCAGCTAATAAAATTGTTCAATTTTAAAGCCAGAAGAATCACATTAAGCATTAAATTCATGGTGGGGAGGAGGAGACAAGTGATACGGAATCTTAAAAGAACATCTTTGTAACATCTTTTTTAGAATACTATTACACAGCATTTCATCACCTGAATGCCCTTGTGTACTCATTTCTTGATAGTCTCTCGATGCTTTCATACACACCCACACCCCATTGCTGTTGGCCGCCTTTGCAGCTGGATGTATAAATGCTAATTACCAGGGTCATCACAGATTTGTGTGATATTTTAGGTTGTCTTTCTACCTTTCTATTAACCCAGAAAACAAAAGTGTTCTTCATATACTCTCCTAATATTCTAGATTTCTCAGCACTATATCAGAGAGCTACCCAGACATATTATGTTCAATAATGTCCCCTCTCAGTCACCATAATTTACACGTCACAGCTACTACAGCTACTTAGATGCACTTCGCCACTGTGGGAACCAGCTTCTGTCCTTCCACATGCAACAATTGTGAGGTTTAATTTCTAAAGCACTAGGACCTTCCTTAGAAACTCCCCATACTTATCATTAATATATGCGCAAAAATGAAAACAATTCCTAGGCCATAGCTGGTTATCTTAAGACAAACAAAATCAGCATATTACAGCCTCTTTACAGTGAAGTAGATTCAGATTAGTGACTCAAACTAGAATTGGAAAATTCAAAATTTTCAGTTGGAAACTCAAATATATATCTCATCATTTTTCCTTACTATTTATTATTGATGGACATCCCATTTGTCCACTGGGCAAAAAGCTTTGGCTGAAAGCCTCCCACTTCCTGTTATTTTACTTCAGGTTGGCGAAGGAAATTGGTATCAGAAGAAAAGTGAATAGAGCAGAGGAGAGATCTTTTGAGAAAAAATAAGCTGAAAACCATCTCTAAAATAATTTACATTAAACCTAGCATGCATACTTTGGGATTTGGAATAACTGGAATAATTAAAAATATGTACCAGCAGGACTCTGCTTTCACAATTGCTTATTTCACTCAGATCTAAAATTTCCCACGTACTTCAGATAACACCCTTTTCTGAAGCACAAGGCACACTTATTAGCTCTTAACAATTTCAGTTAAAGAGATTATGAAAATGTCCCAAAATTTGAAGAATGCTGTGCTCTACACTCATGTGGTAAAGGAGCATGAATGATATATCTGTTAAAATAGAGACCAGGAAGAAGCACATTTAGATTTAGGATTGAGCTTAGATGAAAAAAGCAATCATTCAATTTAGTAAACCATATTTGGTCTAAGAACTGGCAAGAAAAGATGGATTCTCATGGAAGCCAACAGTTTTCCAGCATTGGAAGGAATCCATAATATTACAAGAAATACTACAAGAAGCACTGGCCAGGAGAGCACACAGATTTCAAGATGGAATCTAACAAAACAGTTCTCAGAATTGTCCACGCTTTAGCAACTACCATGTTGAAACACACAAGTTAGCATACACGAAAAATGCTACAATTGCCTCATTCAGCAGAAATCAGGAAGCACTCAGAGAATGTATATGGTAGGGACAAAGAAATTACAGTAGTGCCACTAGCACAGAAGAATTATTCACAGAAGCAACAAGCACCTTTGTAAAAGAAGAAATAGAGTTGTGTTTCTTGCTCTTTTTTGATGACACAGAAGTTACAAAGATTTTTTAGTTGGGTAATAGCATTTTGAGCAGGAGCAGTGCAAGAAGAGCATATCCAGAGAATTCTAAGAATCAAAATACTCTAAAGCTAAAGCTAAGCAAACTCTGGAGAGTGGCAGCAATATCTCCAGGTGATTTCACGGTGAGGCCATAACCAACCTGCTCTACCAGACAAACAGAAGGTATAATGATGCTTTGGAATAAGTTTTGGAATGAGGAACACACAAAGAACTTTGTGTCTGAACTAGCTGTGGTAAACTCTGTTAAGATTTGCATCAAAAATCCTTTACATTTTCTACATTTGTGTGGGAAAGAGCCTGTGCATTATGCTCTTACAAAATCCTGAGCACTGTTAAAGCCAAAGATGAACCCATTGAGCAAATCTCAACAGGCCATAAGCTATTTATTCCCACATGCTTAAAAATGCTCCAAACTTTCCTCCTGTCCAAGCAGAGGGATTATTGTTTTTCAGCAAGTTAAGGAAAGTCTGTAAACTGAAGTGAAAAGCTGGAAAAACTTTAGCAGCTTATACACTCTCTAGGACCCAGGACAAATCCAATTGCTAAAGCTTTTGTCCACAATGAAACAGACTTGAGTACCTGCTCCCTAGGTCCACAAGGAGGGAATCTGCAGTACAATATGGGACTTCGTTTAAATATATGAGTCTTACTAACATACTTCAAAAAGTACGTGTGAACATATATGAAAATTATTCAGGTATCTAAGATACACACCAGAAATATTCCAAACTGGTCTCAAACGAAAAGCCAAAACCGGAATCTTCAGAGTAGTAACATAAGCCAAAACCCACAATGAGCAAGTCAACACTGGCAGTACAAAATATTGACACTGCAGTTTTAAGTAGGATGGAACTGTTTACATTGCCTGGAAAAGAAATAGACTTCTTTTGGATTAATATTCTCATTTTGCTGAGACAGCAATTCCTACTAAGACAACATCTTAGCTGGTGATGGTGTATATGCAGTACTTGTGTTAGATATAGCACAGTTGACACACTAATATCTTACAAAAGATGATTTAGCAAGAAAAATTATACATTGTTCTTATTAAAAGAGTGATTTAAATGTTTTATCTTCAGTCTAATGAATTTAATGGAATATAATGACAAATACATTTCAAAAGATGCATAGTCAGATTCCAATCCATGTTATAACACAGTATCTTCACTGCTTATTTTAATACTGTAGGCATGTTGATGGTATTTCTTAAAGTGCTGGCAGAGAACATATAGGGAGAGAAATAAATAATGTATACTAATACTTGGGCTTTCTTACCATTGTCACTTCATATGGTGTTATCTGTGTGTTCGCAGGGGAGAACTGTTACACCAGAGGAAGAGGGTACACATTCAAATCCCAGAAAGGAAGATGGCAAGAGATTGTTAGAGAAGAACTGCAGGCAGGTGACCACAACACAATGTTTAGACAACCAAACCTCAGAACCCACTCCAGCCAGAGAGAGATGGCATTTGTGGACTAGATGGCAAAGGTTCAAAACCCCACACAGCAGAACCAGAGAGAGCACTACTGAGCTCTTCCTCTTCAAAAAGAAACTGTCCTCCTCTTCCTAAACAGTCCTATGGCCTCCTCAGCCGTGGCCAAGGATGTGGCATTGGCCTCTGTTTTCTCAGTTGAGGAAGACTCCTAACGCTTACACTAATTCACAGATGAAACGCAGAGTTCATTACTTGTGAGCCTGGCAGCTGAACAGCAATATGTGAGATCTACCCTGTGAACAGTATGTACTGTAGACAGAATTGTCAGTATGAGAAGAAAGACTAAACATGAAGCCAAGACTCCTGGTGAGATCTATCAGATGCTTATTAGCACAAGAGATTTCAAAAGCTACATGACAGAAGGGATAAAACAACAGAAAACAATCCAGCATAGTGTACAGGCAAGGAGGACACAGAGAATTATCAGTGCTATTTGTGAATATTAGCTAAACATTTGTAAATGCAGTTCTGCAGGAAAGCTGATGTAAAAAGAAGACAAAAATGCTGACCTACTTCACGGCTCTTTGTGCTCCAACTACCTCATATTAGCTTTAAGGCTAACAGTTCAACTTAACCCTCATTCATTCAAAATGAACATCCAACTTTCTACTGAAGGCCTCCCTTTCTCCTCATCTGCCAAGAAACCTGCAAGGAGGTTATTAATGCAATGCAATGTGGAAAAGCAGTTGAATGAAACAGTGTCATGACATGCCAAGCATGGTGGAAACTTCTTCCAAGAATCTCTGTATCAAGTCATCTTTGATGTTTACAGTAGACTTGCAGCTCCATCCCCCTAGTTAGCAAACTTCTGTGCATATCTACTGAAGAGAAAAGAAAGAAAGAAAGAAAGAAAGGGAAAAAAAGTGTCTTTGCCTCAGAATAAATGAAAAAAGATTTCAATTATGTCTGTTCTTGACAATGCCTACTATGCTGTGAACTTGCTGAAGACCAAGTTCCTGGCAAGACACAAGGGGAGAAGGAGCTTTGAGCATAACTATAATTTTGTTAGGATGTTAATTAAAATCCACACTGATCCACAGAGAAAAGCACAACAATAGAAAATTGGTATATACTATGTCTGGTGCTGGAAAGTCAGTCATAAAAGTATTCAAGCTCCACAAGAAACACAGCAGTATCACTGACACAATAAAGGGCCCTAAAACTAAATAAGCTACGTGGCCATCATGGTGCTACTCTCATTTGTAAGACAAGGTGGGGATCTATGACTGATTCTATTCTAGCTCAACGGCATAAAGCAGGGAATAGATTAAAAATGGGACATGAACTACATGTTTATAAAGACATTCAAGGGGACATGCATTAAGCATAATATTTTTCAGGGCATATTCAGTGCAAATAATATGYCAACAAATTCATATAAAACCTCCAGCTCACAATTGTTAGAATCAGGCATGAATATTTACCCTTTGCCTTTTTTWAAATCATGTATCACTGTAAATACTGAAGTACTTCAATTATGCAATATAATTAATTTTAATCTCTCAAGTTTACATTTTACAGTTTTTTTTTCATTTTTAAATACACAAAAATAATTTTTAAATGAAAAGCTGACAAATTCCTGTGGATCACCAGAAATGCAGGTTTTTCTCAGCTTTCTGACTACCAAACTTCAAGTAACTACCAGTTAACCCTACACATAAAGCATAGAATTTGCATCAGATACTTTTCCTGAAACAGCTGGAAAACACAGGAGGTTTTAGACTGATTTTTTTATGGCTTACTGTTAAATAACCATGACCACATATGGTAAATAATCAAGATGTATGGTAGAAACAGCAAGGTCCAAATTGTTAATCCAACAAATGGATGACCAGAAAATGCAGCATGTATCTACAGTGTTGATTAGAGCAAGAGAATTGAGAACATCCTAAAACACATGGAGCCCAACAATGCAATATACCCAACCGATATTTATTGCTGCCTCTGTAGAAGCAATTTCCATTTTGATGTGTTCTCTTACACATGATGTTCTGAAACAGTTAAGTAACATGAAAAATACAGGTTCAAGATTATATCTGTCACAGATGAAAATACAGCATTTATGCAGCATTACATAATAAACCCACTGGTTTATGGACCCAAGGCCCTCTTGGGAATGCCACAAATCTACATATTGTCATATGGCAATAGAATTTTACATTTACACTTGCATATCTGAAGTATAAAATAAAAAAACAAAATATAAAATAAAGTACAGTTACTAGCTTGATAGGGCTAAGGATATTTAACAATATGATTTGGTTCTCAGAAAGATCACAGGTAGTTTACAAAATCTGTCTTGAAAGCCACCTATTTTGGATAACGTTTTATAAACAAACCAAGCAGTGTTAAAACCACCTAATTCCAGGGGCTACCCGACTACAGTGAAGGGCACATCTACATTGGTCCCATATGTAAAAGCTTGATGTATTTAGCATTGCAGCAAGGGAACAGACTGCCAACAGCTTCTTGCATACTTACTGTAGAAACCAGSAATGAATGAACTCTACACCAAACTGTTTATCTGACCTGCATATCTCACCAGTAACTTCTAAAATTCTGCTGTGCTAAYATAAGTGAACTTATTAACACTGAATTTTGCCAGATAAAATATCAAATTTGTGAAGAGGGTCAATGCTCACCACAAAGCTCCATAAGGCTATGGAACTCAACAAGGTTGGAAAAGAGATTATAAGACATAGTGTCAGCAATGACTCAACTGATGGTCTTGAAGGTCTCTCTCACTATTATTCTCCCATTCTATTACATATCAATTAGATATCAGGTTTCACTRGCATCTTAATCTGATTTTTAGATATGAATTTATAGAGTAGAAACATAAATATATCCTCCCCCTACATCACTGAGTCTTTTTCGTGATTATTTCAGCTCATGTTTATTTCCTGCACACTGTAAAATCCATCCCTTTCTCTCTTATGCATTAAATGAATAGCACAAACAGTCCACAAAGGAATAGTTTAAATAGTGAATTTCCAATGTTCAAAAGTTTAACACAGCTTCTCTTAGTCCAAAGCAATGGAGAATGCAAATAGTATGTAATCCTCACATATTTTAGTGGTAAGCATAATGTAGCTTCTGCAATACATGAAAATGAACATGCAGGAAAATCGCTACAAAGACCCTTATAAAATCGAAGATAAGCATGCCAATATTTGTAAATAAATCTGTAAACACATAAAATAAACATAAATGTACATATGCATTGCTATCTATACYCCTACCATCACCACATGCTTTAGCGACAGTATATTTAATAAATACAGCATACATAAAATGCAGGCAAAGCATCTATCCTTTAAGGATAATTTGCACTTTTTATAACCTTTTACATGATCTTGATTTAACCTACACAACTTCAATATAGAGTTGCAATGTTTAGTCTAATTTTTACAGCATGGAAGCTGCAGCAAAGAAGTTACAAAGAAACACAGAAGCCCTGAGCACCCCATTTCTAATATTGAACTCTAGCCTCTTGAAAAGATATACAGACTTATTTTAGGGTATTACCTTCCATTCATGACCACTTTTTCCATGTAATCTCCCCTCCTGACAGGAAAACAACATATTCAGTCTCAGGAAGTCACCTGTGTTATTTTAATAGCCTTGCCTCACAAAGAATAGGTCTTACAATATGTGAGATACTCAAATAGAAAACCATTCAACTTGTGAGAAAGGTGACTAAATCCACTGGCCTGGTGTCAATTTTTAATTCCTGGGTTTGTTTTTTGAATTTTTTTAAAAGGCCATTCATCAAATACTAGAGATGCCTATCGTGTATTAACATTATGTCCTCTGACATCCACTCAGTGAAAGATAAAAAGATGGCATTAAGTTTTAACAGTGAAGTGAAATGTTGCATGGTGCAAGGTGACCCAGTCTCATTTAACAGAGTACCAAAATATAATCAAATAAGCCCTATGATCTTTACACTGGCAAAACAGTGCAGCAAGAGGACAAATGCAATTTTTAGACTGAAAAGACCAATTGAAATAAATCATTTATATTTTCTAACATATAACTGAGTCCTCTGCAGTTATCCAATCCTTGTGAGAATGTCTACATTGAAAGCAAATTTGGGTACAAGGGRCTTCAGGTTTCTTTAATATTCACCCAACCTTAAACAAATATTCCAAACTCAATCAAGCTGATTGATCACAGTAAAAATAGACCRTGCTTTTCTTCGGTGCAGTACCTACTAGCTGGTAATTCTCGGTTCATAGGGAACACACTGTCTAACTGCATTAACCCAGAGCTGGGGAAAAAAGAAAGAAAACTCATACCAGTCTGACGATGTGTGTGTAATTCAATTCCACAAAGATAAACYGCCTTGGGTTAAGATTACAAAAAGCAAACTTTTAAGAACCACAGATTTAGTCAAACAGATCTAGGCTTAATTGAGACGATTCTTTCCACCTTTTCGCCCTTTTGCTCGGTGCTACAATTTTCATACACCTTTCTTCAGTGTCTTTTCTGATGGCTACCGACAAACTCAAAATATTGTAGGAGAGACGCCGGCTGTAATTCAATATGGCAATTGCTCTGTTTCTAAACTCTCGCATTAGCCCTTCAGCGGCGCTCGGCGCGAGCTGCCTCGCCTGTCACTCTGCTTGCAATACCTCCCAGCCCTTAGCAGCTCACCTCATCTATCCACTGTCACACAACCTTGRGCTCGATTTGTTGAAATGGAGGAAACTTCTACTGGGGTCGAACGATGTAATTTGGGGCTGAAACTAAGTGAAGCTCGATGCTTTGGATAGAGCTTTAGGTGAAATTCTGGGAAACGAATCCTGAAAGAAACCAAAACACAACTGTGAATTCATGCCTGTATTTGCACAGCACYACTCCTTTCAAAATAGTTGCTAAACATTTCAAGCTAATCACAGCATGACTGGAACAGCACAAACAAAATTAAATTAAATACTTCAAATTTGGCTTTAGTATCCTTTGGGCAGGAGAGATAAGAAAACAGCAAACATCCCACTGAGTTTCTTTTTGTTTGCTTGTTTACTGTTCGCATGCTTCCTCCCTCGCTGCCTGGCTCTCCTTTGGCGCATACCTTTATATAATTATTGCCCCGACGACTGTTGAACGTAGTAGGGCTGGGCACCTTCTCCATCTCCATTTGCAAACAGGGCCAGAAATCCAAGAAACAAGAGCCCGCTGGCAGCAGTCAAGGCTTAGAAAAACACTTTTTGGATAAAAGAAAAAATTAAATTCTACAGAAYAGCCAAATTCACATGGCATCGTGCAGACAAGTGCACCGCAGGGGCCAGCGGAGCCCCCCCGGGGCGGCACGTGGCTGCCGGGCCCAGCGAGGGAGCCGCGGCCACCCCAGCTCCCGGTCGCTGCATGAGGAGCCAGTGCCAGCAGCTCCACGCGGCTCCTCATCCCCAGGGCCGAGAGGCAGAGGAGGCACCAGAGCGAGTGGGCAGGAGAAGGCTGCAGAGCTGGAGCGACCGCGTGCACCACGAGTGCGTCTCGCGAGCCCGCCRAATGCGACCGCTGTGCCCAGGTACGCCCCACGACATGCAAGGCTTAAAGAAGGGCAAAAAAAGGGTTTAAAAGGCCAATAAACCTCCCTACCACCATTCTACAACTTTCTCAAAATAAGAAGTCTCTCTTTCTTATGCCCTAACCTCGTGATTCTTTTGCCCTGTGTTATGGCAGCAGTGTAAGTGTCTTCCACACTGCCCTGYGAAAGGGCCCTGGGAAAGTCTGCTAGGGGCAGCTGTTTACCTGGCAGGGAGAGCGGGTTTTTCTATGCAATTTAGGCAGGAATGTTTCAAGCTAACTGTCAGAACAGCCACTGGCTTTGGCTCMGGAATCCTTTAAAAATAGCATTTTCTAATAAACAGAGGGAGACGAAGGTTATGTACTCTAATTATCAACTTGCAAGAAGAGCTGAACATGAAAATGGTTTAACAGAATTCCTAATTTTGATGCACTTGGAGTCAATTCTCAGGAATTAATGATTGCAGCAAAACTAGAAACATAAGGCACAGCAAAATGATACCAGGCCATATTCTCCCTCAATTCCATAACATATTCTAAGCACCACTGAAAACATTTTACTTCTTATTCGAAGTTTTAAAATCCAGTTTATTATTTCAGGTTCTGATCACTTTCAAAGTGCTGGACTTCCCATCTCCTCCACAAATAACTTCACTTTAGTGAGAGAAATTSAAATAACTTGATCCATTTACTTGAAAGAAGGTTTGCACTACAGAGTTTGGCTGCATTTTCCCAAACACATGACCTAGTCTAATAAGAAAAGGGGAGGAAAAAAAMCAGGGATTTTCCTTAAAATGCCTTCCCCAAGTAACCAACATAAGAGATATTAAGAAATAGCTATTAACAYGGCTATACGTGGTTATCCTCTATGCCAAGGGGAAGCTATAACTTTAAAAGTTGAAACTTAGTTACATGCTTAAATAGGGTATTCCTGGATGAGACTTTTGATGTATAAATGACACAAAGATTGTTACTGAAAAGCTACTTGTTAAAGACTGAAACCAGAGGTTAAGTTTGTCTTTTGCKCCCAATCACTTTTTTTTGGCCAATCTCTAATCAACTACTTACAGCGAGTGCAACTTTTATGAACATAACACAACTTTATTTGCTGTTCCTTCTGCCTCCTGAATTGGACTGCTGCTCTCAACACCATCACAYAGTAGAGGGGCCATAGGAATCTGATAACCAAATGAGGTGTGAAGATCCAGATGTGAATCTCTGGCTCAGTAAGCAAAYCAGGATGTCAAACCGGACAAGAGTGGCTATGGAAGAGATTTGCAAAGGCACCTGAATCCCATTTCTCTCTTACTCTGTCAGAGAAATCACAGCCAATACAGAGATCCTTCTGGATCCATTATATGCAGCAACAGGGGAAAGAAATAAACAAACAAATCAAACCCAACTCCTCTACTGCTCCATTTGAATAACAGCAGGGTAGGCAACCCACAGGTACAGAATGGTCTTGTAGGCCTTGACATTAACCCTTCCTAGTCATCTCCCTAAAATCTTTTTGGCATTTTCTAGACTTTATATATCCACCATAGGAATTACTATCAGATTTATTAAGAAAAAAAAATAATTAGATGAAACCTTCAGAATTTAAGTCTCTTTTTTTTTCAGAAAAAGGATAGGAGATGAGGTCAAATACAAGATCATCTCCTCTCAGGCAATCCTTTCTCTTAATCTGGCTTTACACCTCAAAATTGGGTAAAGTTGTTTCGCTCCTCTTGATAAATCTCACAGCATATTTTACAGGATATAAAGAGTCAATTTGTTTCTTTGTTGTTGTAGGTTTTAGGGGTTGGTTGCTTTTGTTTTTCTCCTTTAGAAGGAAAATTAAATCGTGCGATGGTTCAACACAGGTAATGTACAGCATATCCCACAGCAATATACTGACTTGAGGATGAGAGTCCTCTCCTCTCCATCACCTAGGAGCTGCACCCAAAGGGCCTTCCAGACGATGTGTGACCCTCACGAAGTTTTGTCTGTATTTCTCAGCCCTTCCTAACTGCCATTAAAGATTGCTGAGCTAGAGCAGCTGTCTCTCCTTCCACCACACCAGTTGTACTGTGGGAGTGGGTGCACGCTTTGCAAGCCTGCCAAAAAGACATTATTGCATAATAATCAAGTCTACCCATTTCTTGCCTCTATCTTGAAGACTGTATTTCTGTTGACAGCCAGACAGAATTTTTTTGGAGGTGCCACAAATAGACCTCTCTGTGTGGAATGATTCCATAAAGATTGTGCTCTTGTCTGAAAATGCTCCATTTTTAGAATTATTTCCTTTTAAAATCTTTCTAAATCAGACCCATCAGCAGCATGTGTATCCATTATATATATATATATAAATATACACACACACACATATATATATATAAACCTCAGTTTAAATTTACTGGAAATTACAATTTAAAGATATTTCCAGTCTATGATATTTGACAGGGGAAAATAAAAAAAAAAAGAATATTCCGTCTCTAGCAGCTGACAGAATGATTAAAAAAAAGGGCTTATGACTGCCTATTAAGCGTGATAGTTTGAGCAATTTCTTTGGGATCTTACTTTATCCCTGCTCGAGTCATTAGCATACTTCCAGCTAATAACTGCCAATTGTCCACRGTAGAAGAGAAGTTCTCCCCACACCTCCTTCAAGGGCAGACCGCTCTGGCCACCCATTAAAACTCCGTTTGTGTTCAGTTGCATTACGGTGCCAAGACATAGGCAGGCGCCGAGCACGCCGGGGCCACAGCTGCTTCCCCTGCTTCTCATGGTCTGCATGGCATGCAGACCCTCATATCTSACAAAGCATCTGGAGGTTAAATCCAAAATTCCCCTTACAGCCTCCACGGAGCCTTATTTCCTTCCTCATCAGAAAAATACCGTCGGCTTTGGGTAGCCGAAATGGCCGAGGTGCCCAAAGCAGGAGTGCGTTGGCAGGAGGCTGGGGAGAGCAAAATCACAAGAAGGTTTTAACGATGGAGCCACRGTCAATGGGATGGAGCCCATCCGAGACCAGGGCCCCCACAGCACTGAGCGGGCGGCTGCACTGGTTTAGCTCTACCCAACTTCTCCAAGTCGGGGTTCGGCAGGGGTTGACGTAACCCATAAGCTCCTCCTAGTGTTCCTGTAAAGGTTGTTAAATGCTACCTACACAAACTTTACGCYGCTAGCCTACAACTCTTAATGCATTTGATTGTATACTTGAGTGGTTGTTCATCTGGTATTATTTCTTAATGGATTCTTTTAAAGAACTAGACTGTGATTAATTGCAGCCCATGATTATATACATGAAAAGGATTGGTTTGAACCTGCACCCAAGGCATCCAGTGGGGTGAAAGAAAAGATATAGGTTATTACTTAATAGTTTCACTKAGATAAATGGTGACATTTCTTAATAGAACCAAACAACTCAATCTTTTGTTCATCAGTTTATTTTTTTGAATTGTGCTAGCCAGGTATCCAAACTGATGTGTTCACTGGGATTTTTCAGTCAATGGAAATACGCTCAGCGCTTTCCCTTGTACAAAATAGGCTTGCACATCTAAAAAACTCAACAGGCTGTATTTGTTAAACAGCACACAAACATTTATTTAGATTGAGTATCAACCTTTATCATAATTCACTCTTTTTTTCCAGTTACTAACCTTTGCCTCCTCAAAACAAACTAAAATGTCATGTAGTTTAGCCTGCCCACAGGAAAGTTTTCCAGTACATGGAAAACAAAACAAAACAAAAATTCCCTTCTGCTTTTCAGAATATTTTGCTCTATCCTCCTAACAGCAGTGTCACATATGAGCTATNAGAATATTTTGCTATATCCTCCTAACAGCAGTGTCACATATGAGCTATTGAGCATGGTTAGGAATCACGGTCAAATGCGGCTAGTTTTTTAGATCTCCAAGAATAAAGAACTGGCATATTTAAACACAGAGAACTTGAGTCCTAATTTTTCAAAATCCTGTCATGCATTCACAGAACAGTTGCTTCAAATTTGTCAAGCCCAGTCTTGGAACAATGGTCTTGGAAACAACAGGTTCTCTTATCATCACTCCRATTCCTCTGCTTCGGGTGCTTTTTAGCTCTAATGATCTGGAGTTCTTTAGCTAGATTTTCAAGGGATTCTACCAAACACTATGAAAACGYTCAGGAAGACCATTTTCCAATGCACTAATAAATCCTTCATTTTTGAGGTCCCACTACCTTTTTAAAATATAACCTTTTTAGAAGCTAACCTTTGAAGCTTCAGTGATCTTATCTGMGTAATGCAAGAGTCCTCATCTACTCAATGGCAGTGTCTTTCAAGTAACTTTCCTCAGCCTCCTGCAAATCAGGGGAAGTCCTCTGCAAAAGTGTCGATGAATGCCTACATTTGATTGAATGAATGACGTTTTGGTGTTGCCCCAAGTTGCGTAAAGAACGCAATTTTATACAGAGTTCTAGCTACAGCATAGTYTTATGTGCAATTTCTGTAGTTTAATCAGTGTGTTGCCCATTTAGCATCGCAAGGTTTTCTTTTCCTTGCTCCACATGCTGAAAGGGTTCATCCTTCAGGAATCATTCAGCTATACATCTTTCATTACAATAGGAATATTTAAAAACCACCAAGCTTACCATGYTTATCTGTTAGAACTTGAAGAATTCTGATAATTGGAGTTTCATGTTATTGAAGTGTAGGCCCTGTTTTAGGAATACCACTGAAAGGCATGCAGCTGGGAGGAAAAAAAATATGACTTTAACCGCTGTAAACACCATCTCTGTGCCTGTGAACATATATCAGCATGATCATTCATTCCCATCTAGCAGGAGGTACTCATCCTTAACAGGAGCAGATTAGAAGCAATGCCAAAGAAAGAGTGGAAGTTTGATTTCTGCTTATTATCTAAAACACACACTCCACAACTGCCAAACCAGGCGAGCGCTTCGCAGGCGCTCGGGAGGAGGAAGCGGGGACAGGGCCACGGTGCCAGCCCTGCGCGGCACCCCTGCAACGCGGCAGGGCCCACGCACAGCCCCGTTTGCAGAGCTGGCTCCAAACCAGATCCCACGGCTCTGCTGGAAGATCCGGTGTGCCGAAGCCCAGCTCCTCTCCAGGAACCCGCCCGCAGCCTCCGAAGGGACGAGCGCTGAGCGCCCCGGAGCGCGCCGGGCACGTTCCAGCCTACAGGCTGGCGAGGGGGATGGGGGCCCGCCAGGCACCGAGGGTGCTCATGGTGCAGGCTGCAGGGAAGGCACGCTGGCCCATCTCGCAGCTGGTATGGCTCAGCTGGGGCTTGCCAGCAAGGCTGTTATGGAAGTCAGGACAGCTGCTTCTCTCTCCTTCATCAGTCTTGCCTTTAATYGCATCCTCTTCACACATGCAAAGTGGGGCACGCGGTACAGAGACCCCCAGATCTCAACTGAAGCTTGTGTGTGCTGTAACTACACACTGTATGGAGCATATAGTTCAAGGCAAAATTWGCATCCAAAAAGAAGCAAAAAAAGAAAACCACTAAACTTATCAATCTACACCTAAACTCAAGTAGATTAACGGCAAAAACGTCTCACACAACTGCCTAAAGTCTTCACTGGAAATAAGAGAGTGGACTGCCTCATTATTATATATGTTGAAACCATTACAGTAAATAAAGTTATAAACACTGATTTTGATTATTTTAAAGCTGTGCTGGAGTAAGTATGAAGAAATAACCAGAACCCCTGAATCCTAGCCCGGACATGGAAATCTTCCATTYGCTTCAAAAAAATTGGTCAAAACCTATGTCCTTAACGTTGTGGGAAAAGGGTCTCCTGTTCGCATAGGGCTAAGAATGTGCACARATGTCGGTGGGATCGGGGTTTTACTCCTTCCTCCAGAGGGCTCAGCAGTAAAGTGCAGACAACAGTGCTTACCTACTGTGTGGGGTGGTGTAAAGCTTGATGCTCTCGGAGCTGTCCATAGGTGAGGACCATTACAGTTCCCATCCCGCAGCAGAGGCTGCCGGCTGTGCCCGCACGGAGCCTCAGAGTCTCCCGAAAGTGCAGCAGTTTGCCCAGGCCCTATCAATAAACTGCTAAGTGTCTAAAAAACAAAGCAAAACCCCACTATATTTAAACATGAATACAGCACAGTTTTCAAATGGTCCTGTGGACGGGGGGTCTCTGGGGCCAGGCGTGGAGCAGGAGCCGCACTCACAAGAGCGTGCAACACTGACCCACGTGCACAGCAACACGAAGGTGCAGCTGTGAAGGCAGCTCTTCGGTGTGACTCTGCTTGCACACACACGCACACCCCTAGGTGTGTACCCTGCTTGAGCCAGAGTCACTCACAGACCACTGTGCATCCGCACACAGATGGGAGCAGACACACGAGCAATACCTGTCCGTCCTTCTCTGAACTTTGGTCCTATATTTCATCTGGAAAACAGGGCTGGGGGAAATAACACTTGGGGTTTCACTTTGAAGAATGTAAATGAGATGAGAAAAGGAAAAAGATCCGAGCCACACCAGTTTGTTCATCAATATAAGCCACAAAACCAATTGAATTGACGTCAAATTCAAATAATTCACCTGACGTCACGCTGGAGAAGCCAACCATGAACGTCCCACAAATTATTATTTTGATCCAATTGTTAGAACAGAATTACAGCAAAAACTGCACTTTCCACAGCTATTAAAGCAGTGACCCTGGCAGAGCATGCTTTTGTGCTGAACTTTTTATATCACCAAGCCTATTAATCAGGTGGCAGTTCAAACTGATGTGCTTTATATAGTTGACCCTGGTCAGTGCTTTAATTACTTGGTATTAAACGGTAATTAAGACTTTTTGCATTCAAGTTTAATCTAAAAAAATTAAGTGTAAAATCCAGTAATTTAATAAACAGTTGTTTTCTTTACTGGGCTTCCACGTGGACACGGAGGATGCTGCAATTTGCTATTGACAAGCACTAAAGGAGCAGGTCATTTCACAAGTATAGTGTGGACAAAGGTGAACCAGGCAACTGATGAAATCTGTGGCCAAGGCGAAATAGCAATCTCTGAGCCAAATGGTAATAAAGTTACTGAAATGAAGCAGTGTGGCTTCTAAAGTGAACTGTCATAAGGAGGATACAGGCTTCAGGAGAGCTTGTCTGGAGTAATTAAAACATTATTCCCCAAGAGCCAATCAAACCGGTTAGCCCTACCTCTGATTTCATATGCTACACCRAAAAGCAGAAGTGGGTAAAACTGCCCAAGAAACACCAGCCTCCACAGCCAGCATTCCCTAAACTAGTGTCCACCCAGCAGAAGTTATTTATTAAATCTGCTATAGGTGAGGTAAAATAAGAAATAATATTTAAGTGTTATTTATCATCAAAATAAATCTCTGTAGTTTCAACCACATGCAAGAACCAAGAAGGATCAGTCAAATGTCACTACCCAAAATTCCCTGTTAAATCCAAGCCAATTACCCGTCCCGATCGCTATTAAGGCAGGTAGCTTAATCACCGGGGGAGCGGTGCCGTGCACAGGACACGGGGACAGGAGCCGGGAGATGCAGCCTTAGCGCTCAGCTCTGCTCCTGCCCTGCTATATGACCTTGGGCAAGTCTCTTCACATTTCAGCGCCTCTTTGTGTCCCTATTAACCTTTGTCTGTCTCGGCTATTTAGAACGTAACCTCTCCAACGCACAACAGTCTCTCACTACATGTTTTTACAATACCAGCACAACAAGGTCACCATCTTGGTTGAGCCCTCTAAGTGCTACAGTAATCCAAATAAGTAAGAACAATCTATTCAATTATTCAGAATCCCACTTATGTTCATTCAATCTTCCCGTAACATCTGGCTCACCAAGACATCACCATGTATGGGAAGGCGCGCTCCACATCCTTCTAACGTCTTACCTGCTGTTCCCCTAATAGAAATTTGTATTGATTTTCATAAAATGAAGAACACCTAGACCACCACCTAAAACGCAAACAATGGAATGAGCCATTGAGTCTCAAGTTATTCAGAGCACATAGGAAATGAATCATTTGTCTGGAAGGAGAAACAAGTAGGTCCATCTGGTATAAAGTTTGACCCAGCAAGGCACTTAAGCACGTCCTTAAGTTTAAGCACAAGAAGTCCCACTGAAGCCCTTAAAGGAGATTCGCAGAGTTTAGGGAATATTCTGTAAGAGACTTGAAAAGAAATATTACAAGGAGATAAGCACAGCTATTTTAGTAGACATATTATGAGATCTGCAACATAAGCAGCTTTCTAAAGAAAAGGGAAAAACTTGCTTTAATAATTGCGTATTTTTAAAAGAAGTAGGTAAGTGATGGATATTTCTTGACAGTAGCCACTGTCCTGCACATGCTCACACATATATGGGACATGAAGGATATTTCAATTACTTGCATTTCCTTCACTTATTTCAGCTATATTTTCAAAGAACTTAGATATGGCAAACACAGATACCCCTCACCATTAGATAAGACCATTTGAAGCCTTTGAGAAATATTATGCAGTCAATCCATATTTTTCATAAATTTGGTCTGCATTTCCAAAGAATACCCAAAATGGGCTAAATGAGAATGACATAGACTCTAATCAGAACCTAGAAAGAAAATTAAAGCCAGGTGAAGTAGGAGTTCAACACAAAGAATTTTAGCTAATTTATCTACTTCAAAATTTGAAGCTAAACATCATTACAAGATCATAAAGATTTGGTTACTTAAGCAAGTATGGAAAGTAGAACGCACATAGGCAGGAATCATTTTTTTTTATTCAGGGTATGGATACCTGGAGACACTCACCTCCACTTCATGCTTTTTATATCTGACTCTTCAGAAACACAAACACACACAAAATAAGAACACATCAAACACTCCCAACTGGAAATTGTTATGAAAGCGTCAGTGGAAGAAAAGAATTTTAATTAAAAACGTACTGACCCACAAAGGGAGCTTTGAACAATTACTTTGGCTCTGCAACTCTTGGAGCTCCACTCATACACAGCTACCTTCCTGAACGGATTGCCAGGGCCTATGTAGATAGTGATACATTAATAATATGTCATAAGTGTCTGTAGGATAATAGCCACTCTTTAAAAAGTACATAAAACTCCCACATGTAGCTTACTGTCACTCTGACGAAAACTGGAAAAAAAAAAMCAAAAGCAGCTTGCTGTCTCCCTGGTCTCATGAATTTTTACTGTCCAAACCTAAGCTTGGGGTACAACATCAATCCTGTTTGCCACATAGGAAACCTTGTTTGCAAGTGTGCCACGATCATAGGGCAAGGCGATGGTGAAATTGCTGAGAGGGTTGCAATGTGCACAACTTATTGCCACTAGAAATGGATTATTTTCTGAAGAAAAAAAAAAAAAATTACATGCACAAATTCCCTTGAATAGGTTAAAATCTGCAGTAATCATAAACACTACTAAGAAGAAAGAAAAAAAAAAA
>PTEX01000114.1:2079377-2100477 GCA_003342815.1 Eudromia elegans | reverse complement strand
AAAAAAAAAAAAAAAAAAGAAAAAAAAGAATGAGAATGAGGTTAAAGAAAATGTACCTTTACAGCAAAATTTTAATCTGTTAGATTGATGCTAAACTGCCTTGGTCTCTCTGCGGCTCCACGCTGTATTTCTGTGCAGGGAGCCCCTCCCCCAGGGCCCCTCCTGGAGCTCCGGCTCCCTATTTTTCTTTTCACTTAGAATGATGCACTAGGAACAACTATAGAGTACAAAAGATGAATCTATGGATGTGACACTTGTAAAGGGTAACCCTATTTCACCAGTGAGATGGGACAAAAAAGAAAGAAAAAAGGCCACAGAAGCAATAACTGCTCACTGAATTACCATTAAATTGTAAGATTTACAATCCAATGTACAGTAAGTGCATATCTAATGGAGTTTGTCCTCTAAAAGAATATAAAGTAGATCTTTGCAGCGTAAGATGTAGGCAGGTTATTTTTTTATTTATTTTTTGCCTTTTATTTTTTTAATTGGGGCAYACAGAACACAAATGTGCACGTAAATTCCAGAATTTTTATACATATTAAAACTAAGCTAAAGCCAGTATTAAAATAAGGAAAGTGTACTCTATTTAGTAGGATCTGACTTTTTAGTTTCAAAACATGTTCACTCTCTACAAAAAGAGATAGAGGAGGACTTTAAACACAGCCAGTCAATACTCCACCACTGGAAAAAGCAAATCATATATTATGAATTCAGTTTATTGCTGTGATGCACTGAAATTCAATGAAATGACTGAAAAGACTTTTGGTGGGGGGTGGTGAAGCAGCTGCTGACCATTTTCAGCATCTTTTAAACAAAATATCTAGGCAAAACTTCCAGCTCACTATGTTCATTAGAGCCTTAATCACCCACAATATTTATGTTGAAATAATGAACATAATAGCCATAAGGCTCATGAACAGCATTATTATCTGTAAACGCTTTTGCCACTAATTTCACTGCTCTAAGTTTGAATTTTAACCCAGCACATCAAGTAATTATTTAAATAGAAGCAAACTTTTACATAAGGTACGAAGGTTACAGGACTCATTACTATTATGCTATATTAGCATGGCATTACCAAAAAAATAAATAAATAAAAATCACGTTCTATGGGATGGCTCTTCATTCATATGGTAAAAAAGCTATTAAATAAAAAAAGGAATTTCTGGGTGGGTAAGCCAATGCAAACAACAGCAAAGCAGATGTTATTCTGCACTCTTATTTTGAGTGAGTTCTATTTCCCTCAGCTAAACTTCAAGCTTTCACATTTCCACGAATGGCAATGCAACTTTTGCTCTCCTCCCAGGGAGGAAGTTTGCCTACTAAACAAATTTTCCCGTTATCTGCCTTTTACTTCAGAGGATTAAAAAGCAACGTAAAACATCAGCAGCGATAGCCTTGTTCTTCCCAACCTCCGTGAATCAGGTTCACTGGAGGTGAAGCAGTGGAATTATCAGTACAAGTGGCTGTGTCATCAAAGCTTTCTGAGAGGTAGTGTATGGAAATGCCTAAACAAACACAAGCGTAAAAGCTGCCTGTATAGGAGAGGGCTCTCCCAAGGCTTTTCATTAAAGCAATTCCAACCGCAGCATCATGATGCAGCATTATATTATGTGAGAAATATAAAATCTTGACATTTTTCTAAATGTGAACGGGTTAAAGAACCTCTCCACGCTACAGCGAGCCTGAGAATTTCCAACAACTGATGAAGACCAGTTGACCACCTGATACTTTTTCAGCAGGGTGATAAAATTAAAGGATTGCTTTGATTTGCTTGAAGGATTACTTTCTATAGTTAATTGTTTAAAGTGCGCAGTCTTACAAAAGGGAAGGAAAATATGAGGAAGGTTAATGTGGAGTGAGCTAATTGCAAGCTGCTGACATTGTGCAGCGCGAGAGCTGCCGCTCGCGGTACATAGCAGCGCTCGGAGCAGCCTCTTCCACCCCGCTGCTGCGGCAAACAAGCTGATTTGCTAACAAAGTGGTCAGCCCGGGCACTTGCACAGCATCTCGGTAGGTCCACAGCCGCCTGCTTCCCATGCCGAGAACCTCAAGCTCCATTTTCCAATCTGATTACACGGCTCCTTATTCCGGCAGCCTTAAACCTTCATGGCAGTTTACCAACATTTTCATCACTTTTTCTTTTACAAAGCGAAAGAACTGATAAGCTCTCAGGTACCCGGGATTTCATAGTCGATGGCTGGCAGGCAGCCAGCTCCCCTCGCAGCACAACCGCTCCGTGCCACAATGCAAAAAGCACGCTGAATTTAACAGATAGCGCAGAACTATTGCACTTGTGCAGTACATACARGCGAGCAGCATGTTTCTGTCTTTGCAGATGTAGACAGTTCTGTTTAGTTGCATTTATAACGCGCCCAGATCCCAAGAGGTTAAAAAAAAATAAAAAATAAAGGAACAGAACAAATGAATTCAKATCACTGCCACTAACTCCACTGCACTACAAAGAAGGGTAACCCAACTTACTTCATTATAACACTATCAAATCACTAAGAATGAGACACAACGCTAGCAACTCCTGATAAAAGGAGGAAATTAGGAAAAAGGAAAATGAATCTGCAGATTAAAAGAAAATGTTTAACTGAGACATTATTTTTAATGGGAAAAAAAAGGAAAAAGAGGAGAAACTGAGCTATCTATTTTGGGAATATGGAATGCTTACATAAAGCATGAAGAGAGCCATGAGATATACCTAGATTTACTTGTTYTCAGGCTCAGGAATACCACTTGAACCATGAAAGAACAAAAGGACAATTCATGCTGGCAGAAGGGAAACAGCTTTGTTAAATGCTTATTCTGATTTCTATCAGCTCCTATCTAAAATGTTAAGGTACACAGCAGTAATTGTATGCATATATGTACATATATATATATAAATATACATATTTTAAAACAGGATGCAGAAAGAGAGTTCTGGAAAGAGGTAACCCTAGAAAYCTTAGGGATTCCAACAAAAAGAAGTCCATTAACCTATAAACCAAAGGAAGAAGGAAGCTCTTTCTTTTTGCTTAAATAAAGGGAAAAAAAAATACATTAACATTAAACCAACAAGTTTTTACTTATTGCTGCTGAAGCTCACACTTGCGGTCGGAGCAATTGATTATCCACACATTATTTGCATCAGGCCCCAAACAGCCTAGGCAAAACGAATACATAGTGAAGTTAATAGTGTAGAAAACAATTCCCCCACCCCCAGTAAAACATTAACAAAAAAAAATTAAAAATAAAAGCATATATTTGGACTGGACTAAAAGCCRAAGAATAAGACCAATGAGGTATTATTAGAAACAGGATGCAATTCTGCATATCCTCACTTTTATTATAAGGGAACGGGAAGCGGGGAGGGCAAGACAGCAAGTTACGCGGGGGAAAAGAGCGGGGCATAAAAACCCCGCGGAGGCCGGGCAGGAGAGGCGAGGCGGAGGCCGCGGCGGCTCAGGCGCGCTGACCCCGTGCATCCCTGCGCCATTAGCGGGAGTCCCAGCCGTGCCGCGGGCTGCGCGCCGCGTGTCGCTGCGGCAGCCGGCCGCGGGGTCGCTCCCCCGGCGCCGGGGACGAGCAGGGCCGCCCCGGCGAGGCGGCGAGGGGCCGCTCGAGCCGCTCGCTCGCATGCGAGGTGGCCCAGGGGAGCCTCTGCCGCAGCGCGCGATGGAGGCCGCGGTGGCCGCGCTCGCTCGCACGCGTGTGCACACACAGCGCCACGGGCGGCCCATGTGCTCGCGTGTGTTCATGGAGACTTCCTGCAACAGGGAACGGGGCTCCCCGTGTCTGCACGGGCCACGCACGCCCAGGCCGGAGGCGCCCGTCGCAGCACCCGCTCCACGGGCCGCGCGCTGCCTGCTCGCACGCTGCTCCCTCGCACGCGCACGGCGGCGTTAGCCTTCACACCGAGGAGAATTTCACCTCTGAGAAGAAAAGGGCTGTCTTAGGCAGCCTCTGATAGCAAATGTTACTGCCATGGACGGTTCCCAGTAAACCAGTTATTCCAGCCGTGCGCCCGAGGGCCGGGGGCTCGGATACGCCGGCCGGGGGCTGCTGCCCCTGCGCGCTACCGCTCCCCCCRCGTGATTTATTGGACGCGAGGAAACCCACTTAAACTGTAGCTGTCTGTATGAATCTCTAATTTTCATGTTTCTAATTAAAATGTAAACAGTGTAATGAAGACATCAAGTTTTTAGGCAAATGTCTCTTCCAGTGCCACTTGGGGTATGGTAATTACTGAAGCAGATCTATGGATGCTCCCGAATCCTCTACAAGTCCAGATTAAAAGCATTACTGCTAAACCTCGCTTTTTACACCAGGGAATTGTGCTCTCGAACCTATTCCCAGTTTGCTTACAGATGCATATCTGTACAAGCCTGTGTAACCAGTCATTTAAAAAATAGAGAAGTTTATCGCATAAATGGAACAATCTGTGTATAAAATAACTATATTTCATTTAAAATAAATTTTGATTTAGCTTTTATGATTACACATAACTGCCATAGTAAAACTGGTACTAAAAAACTTACTGACTTAGTGTTTCTTCCAGTAAGGAAGAATAGATTCTGCATTACTAAGAGACTATTTGTGCATTTCCTTTTCAGGATCATCTCAAATCTGTATCAAAATTCTTACTGTCYCAAAAAGCTTCTCTCACAATTAAAAATATATTTTTTCACGAAATCATAAATGATGAATCTATTCACCAAGAATAAAAAAAAGTAAACAACAACAATAAAAAGCCCAAAACCTAAATGGCCTTTCCAGATACAAAAACGCTTGACAAGCGACTGAAAATCATTTGTCATATTTGTTCTAGCCTCTACRTCTATAGCTGAAATTTGTCAGAATTTATCCTAAAGCAAATGACCTCTCCTACACACACCGAAGGAATACAAGTCCTCTGCTGCACACAATTGTTAATTGAGCCTGTCTGCTGCAGCATCTCCGTCCTCTCCAAACAAGCCAGGATACTCGTTTTACATATTTACTGCCGAGCACTTGAACAGTGCTCTGTTTTATTGCAATAGTGAAGTCCCCCCCCACCCTGAAGCTTTTCTTCTGCCCGCAATGCAAGCAGTTAAAGCTGCAAACCACAGCGATACAAAGCACCTAAAACGCCTGGGACAAGAAGGGGTTTCTCCTCCCCCCTTCTCGGGCTCCAAGTCCGTATTCTGCCTGTTGTGGCCAATTTTCATATTATTTTTACATAAACGCTAGACAAGCATGTCTGCGTGGCTAATGTGCGCCGCGAGCGCGGAGCGCGCAGGACGTACRCGCGCATATGGGCATTTTAGTGGGTGGTCCAGCGTTTCGGTCCTATTTCACTATTAAGGTACTCCCTACGCAAGCACGTGTGTGCCCCTCTGCAGAAGAAAAATACATGATTTCAGATTACACTAAATGAGAAAGCATCTCTCAGTTTATAAATGCCCCAGCAGAATACAATTAGGCACTCTTTAGGTGTTTCCTTCAAATGCATTGTTCAAGCAAAAATGGATTTAATTAGACAAATCACATTTTAAAGGCTATTGCTTCCTAACATGGTGCTGCTGAAAATAACAGGACGTGGCTGGTGAAAACACCATTTTCATTTAGCTTTGTGTTAAAAAAAAAAAAAAAAAAAAAAAAAAAAAATTCCACACATTCACACGTTAAACATTTTTTTTTCTATAAAGGTGGATTGAGACAATGGGGAAACCTTATGTCTTTGCACCAGCTCCAAGGCCGTACTAATCAGGTGTAATTTTTAATGAACACTGACTGTTTGGTGCTCATTCGAGGTATTTCATTAGGAGGTTATTCATTTAAAACAAACGTTTCAACCACGCCAAGCTGTAACCTTTCTTGAAATGTAAATGAATGGTTTAAATGAGAAGATTAATAAAGAAGGGATGTTCCAATTCCAAGCATGGCATGCTATGTATTTTTAAATTTGTCTATGCCAGATGCTGTCAGTCAGAACAAAAAACTGTCCAAGCAGACAATCTGTGCGTCTGAATGTTGATCATGTTGGAAAGTAAAGGGGGAGGGGGGAGCGAGTGTGTCAAGGATTCATGGTCCTTCATCTTTGCAGTAGAGCAAACACGTCTCTCAGTATAACGACAGACAGCTGCTTCCACTTTCTAATGTGCCCTAACTTAGATCACTGAAAGAATTGTCAGCACTCAGAGAAACACACAAAGATAACACAGCCAGCTGCCATGAAGGGGGAAACAGCACCGCTCAGAAGAAATGGGATTTGTTCCATTTGCATGATGCTGGCTCCCTTGGGCCCCTTTCTTTCAAATCCAAAGCACAAAAGACAACACTTAACATATTTGCTTAAAGATGACAACCTCATGTTGATTTCATTTGGATGTAACAGTGTCAGGATTACAGATATAAGAATATATTATATCTGTAACAGAGACTGACAAATGTATCCATCAGTGAAACTGTCTGATTCATCTGCTTATACAGCCATTTTACCATCCCAAGGGTGCCATCTAAGTAGTAACTTTAGAAGACTGAAGGTCTAATTTTATTACACCACATTTCAACCTACTAAACAATATTATTTCTAAAATAGATCATTTTTATTGGAAGTCTCCCTGATGAAAAATCCAGTAGACACCGGAGAATTTATGAACTGTATGGGTCCTTTGAACTCAATATACTGCCCATTTTAAGCAACTTTCTTTATATACGATCAAAACCTAAGCTCAAATAATTGAAATCAAGTCAAAAACACAGATGATAGTGGGCCCTATTTTAATACGCCGTCAGGGTCTCTCGCGACGGGGAGATGGGCTGTTTGGCTCGCCGTCACTCCGTCTTTGGGGTGCTTCACCTGCTCCGACGCCGCTTTGGCACCATCGCCCATCCACAGCTCTGCAGAGCCACCCTTTCCCTGCACCCACGTGGAAGCACGAGGCCGTTTCCAAACACGCAGCGCATGGCAGCGCCGGCCTCCCCGCGAGCACCAAGCGGCTCCGCGTCAACGACGGCGGCCTCAGCGCTCCGGCGCRAGGGACTCCCGAGCGCTTGTTGCTGTCACGCAGGAACTGCCCTGCAATTCACTCSATTGGAGGTGGTTTGTAAAATGGAGTTAACTGCCGTACGTGGAATTTCAGCACAGCAGATGGTTACCAATCATTATTTTCAATTTGTTTAGTTTCGAGTCATGGGGCTGGCTGGGGGGAAGAGTGAGGAGGAGAGGGATGGGAGAGGAGCACAGTGAGGTGCCGAGAGCCTCCACACACCACCCGCCTTCAGCACAAGCACCGACAGGGGCAGAGCATTAAAAGGGGGGGAAACAAAGTCCTTACTCTCCCCTTCAGCAAAGACAAGCAAAAATAAAGAAAGAAAACCAGATATTATATAAAGAATGCATTGAGAAGGGATGTGTATTGACCAATCCTGCTCTGTTCCAGAGGTGCCTCATGTTTTAAATACTGGAAATGGGTTTGAAAGTTTCCAAAGGGAAATTGTCTCTGGTCGCATTTTGCTATCGCTCAAGTTTAAATCACTCTCTGCTGTARAGTGGCTCAGTTGTTCAACTGGAAATGGAAAAGGAACCATTTATGGAYAAGTGCACATGAACAGAAATTAAGCTGTAAATATCTGGGCCGGGCCATTATTGTAGTCCAGAAACATCTGGGGCTGAAGCACAGGCTGGGCCCCACTCCTTCAGTGCCCAGGTAATTGCACACATGATTTATAACTTATTCTATTAAAAATGGTTTAAAGAGAAATTTGGAGCCTGAATTCTAAAATGAAGATTGCTTTGCTCTTGCTTGTACTTGTTCAGGTGTGRGGGGAGCAGGAAAAAAATAATCCTTTGCTATTTTTTCTGCCTCTCCTATGCCAGAGCAGTACAATGTTGCTCTGCAAGGACAAAATTTGCACCCTTCTAAATGCAGACCAGAGGCACAACACAGGAGGACACACACWCATACCTGCAGAATTGAAGACCATCCGTTTAGCTTACATTTGAGTCAATCCATGCCTTAACATCTGCCATAAAAATTCACTTTTCACCATCTTCTCCACCAAACTACTTAAAAGGAACAAAAGAACCTTTAAATTGCATTCCTACTTTTGCAGMATACCCCTTTGTCTCTGCTATTTTGACTCAGCTGGGAGCCAGTTTACCCCATGGCAGCAGAGCACTGCCCCTAGGCTGGGTGCCCCAGGTAACCGCTCCTCCCCGAGGGCAAATCTGCCTCTGGGACTTGCTCCTCTTGCTCATTTCACCATGGCCCGGATTCCTTGGCTGCTGGGACATGCTGTAGACGCTACCTGTTTGGCAGGGTAGAAGGCGGCGGCTCTGGGTATTTATTTTTAGAGGATGACAATAGAGGATATGCTTGCATGGTACGAGTCCTCCTGGAAGTTATGGGGAGAGAAAGACTCCATGCCTGCAAATATCKCAATCAACACAAAACTTGATTTTTTAAGACTAAGCAGATACCTTATTTATATTTCCATTCCTTTTCCACTACAGTTCAAACTCCAAGTACTCCTAATCCTACATATATTTGAAAAGGGTTACAAACGCAGCCCTCCAGGGGTTAAACTTTCTCATTTTACTGAGGTTTCTGTATGTTAGGCCAGCTAGTGCACAGCCCCATGTGCAACGCTGTGCAAAGGAACAAGTTTGCAACCTGGGCTCATGCCAAGGTTAAAGCAACACACTGGTGACTGTCTCAGTCTCTTGGGAAAGAGTGGATTAGATGAATCACAAAACAGTGTCACCATTATTTCTCCAGTAAGTTAACTATGCTCTGGCCATGGATGATCAAGACTGAAAAGATACTACCTAGCACTTTTGGAAGGCTGCACTCTGTCTTCTGGGTTTTTATTTTTCCTAGCAYCTCCACAAGCTAACAGTTTCCTCAGACCAACAAAACAACCTTTGAGACATGGAAATACTTTGCATCTGGGATTATATCATCGCAGGAGCACACAAAAGAAATTTTTCAAAGTGCTCATTGGTTATATACCATTGGTTAATACAACTCCAACAAAATTTAGCCCAGCATTGACTGTGAAGCCTATACCATACTTCAATTTTTTTAAACTGCTTGCTATCGTAAACGGTGKTTTTTTTAAGGAAAGGATAGGAAGCCAAGTGGGAATTGACCAYGGGTCTCCTCATTAGAGGCCCTGTGACCTATAAAATGAGCAAAACCACTTCTTGTAATTCTTGGTAGATTTTTTCTTCCTGGGTTTTGTGTTGCACAGAAACATGCAGAAACTCAACAGTAGAGTCGAGTTTAAAGACTCAACGATAAATGTGCAGGTAGAGTGCACTCATGAAAACAAAAAGCAAAATTTGCCCACATAACAGCCTTATCTGTATGACTTAGGTCATGGAGTCATCAACAGAAGATATTTCTCTCCTTATAAAACAGACATGCTCCTACTAAGCTTCAATACAAACTGCCAAAATRATATTTAAAAATGCCCAAGTAGGAAGTACCCAACTAAAACAARGAAGCTTCCAGCACAAGCTGTATGTTTGTTAGTCATGTTGTACATGGTGACTTTTTTAATACATACATCTCACCCTGAACATAAACATGGGTGTCTTAACCAAAGTAAAGCCAAGGGAAGTTGCCTTTAGCTTCTACTTGTATGAGCTCTATGGAAAATCTGAACTATACCATGGGCTTCATTCRTATTATTGGGGATCCTCTCCTGTCTGATGGTGGCCTACTCGAGTACAGAGTCACGATCAAACATCTGAACTGGAGAACAAGTCTCACTTCATATAAACATCAGTGTTAGTAACAGTGTCCCATAGGAGGAAGAAAAACCACAACAGGGCATTTTGCAAGACAAGATGGGTCAGGCAACGGGACCTAGACAACTGGAGCAGGATTAAGGAGGCGTAATCCCACCCAAATTATTTCTTATCTAGATTACAGTACATACTAAGCTTTACTGCACAGTTTAGCAAGTCTCAAAGACTGTGGATTGGCTTCTGTAGTTTTATTTATGAAAAACAGGTTATATCTGAAAGACGACTTCCACGAAGTGAAGAATTAGCCGTAAGCGAGTGACATGATTATAGCATCACAGATGTGAGTCTTCACTTTCACAAAGATCACCATCAGAGAAAAATATATAAATAGCATAAGAAATAATGCATCTTCCCAAATAAACAGGCGAAAAGTTAAAAAAAGAAAAAGAAAACAAAAAGAAGGAAAGCCACTTGCAGAAATGCTTCAGAAACAATAAAACCACACAAAAAATTAATTATGCAAAAGCAATCTGATTCCGTACGTAGGTGGCAGCATTAAAGCATCGGGGAGGTTTTTGTGCCAGGGAAGGTCTGGCCGAGGAGGCTGCCAGCGGGCCCTCTAGAGGCAGGAGGTCTCTCCAATTTGCTCGTCAGGASTTTGGAAAATAGCAGAGAAAGCTACGGAAACCAACACTGTAAGCAGCATTTCCTTTTTTTTTTTTCCCATTCTTAAAGTATATTGTATGTGCTCCCAGACACCATGAGCATTAATACAGCAAACAAGACCTCCAAAGGATTCCTGTAGGGTATAAATATATGCATAAATACRGGATATAATTGAAAAAGTCTTTGCTTAATGAGCTCATGGGTGCTTTGGCACAGTGCATAAAAGGTAGATTTGAAATTTTAAGGCAATGCATCAATTCCCACAACTGGGCTTTAGAAATGAAACAGGAGTAAGATGTATTCAKCATCATTTCGGATTTGAGCTGCACAGACCACACCCTACAAATAGCACAGATCCATCTCCCTACTATCCACCCACCTAGCCAGAAAGTGCAGCTCTTTTTAAAGGCAGGAACTTCCCAGGATAAAAAAAAAACAGGGTGAAATTGAGCATTGGCAGTGGATAAAGAGCTCCAATATACACAGTCAATCACAGCCCAGGTGAACGYGGAGCCCATGGGCTGTTAAATAGCTCAGCCCCACCAGCGTATCACCAGCAGAACCCAGGGCACAGACGCAGGTGGACAGATCTTTTTCTCCTTAAACTGTACATGATTTTGATCCGATTATCTCACCACTGACAGCAAGTAAGTCTTATTATAGCTAACTAGGATACAAACTTGCTTGTCTGAAATACGGGGTTGATAGCGTGTACTTAAGAATGCATACGCTAGTAAATTGTATTACAACATAAAAGAAATTCCTCTTGAAAGCTTGTACACCCAGGTTCTCACTGGGTAGCTGCTTTCGTTCCTTCCATTGTCTTTCTCCCACATAACGAGCATGTTAATAGCTATCCAGTTAATCCAGTCTTTCACTTAAAATATTTGCAAAATATCCCAATGTGATATTGGTTGGYATATATATTAAAAAGAAACAACCCAAGGAAAATAGTTATTTTCACCTCTAAAGGCATAGTTAAATGATAAATTAACATCATTAATGAAAACCTCATTATTGAAACGACACACAAAACTATTGTGCCTCTTCATACTTAATTTTCCCGTAGAAATTACATTATACGACATAGCACATAATCGGTTCTGATTGGGGGTAGCAGAGAACCAGTCGTTAGCTATGACTAAAATGACCAGTTTTCCAGTGCAGTTGTCTTCTAATTAAATCTAAGTGCGGAGCCCAGCCATTGAGATACGCTGCAATGATTTGCTTGGAAGCATTTTTCCTTTTCTTTTTTCTTTTCCCTCCTCTCCTGTTTTCCACCCCCGGCTACCTCCTGCGCTCACCAGGACACCTCGCACCTTCCGAAACCGGYGCAGGAAGGGCAAAGCCGGGACCCCACGGGGCACGCTGCCGGCASCCCCACGCCGGGGCACGTGCCGCTCACCACCCCCCCAGCCGCGTCCCGAGTGTGGCCTGGCTATTCCCTAGCTCTGCCTCCAGCAGGTACCAACGCAGAAGCTCAGGGCTGCGCCTCGGTTGCCATTTCTAGCAGGCTGCTTAAYGATAAGGCAGCCTGCCGCGTTATTAGCAATAAAACACCCCCCGCTGCACTGCTGCGTGACTGGGGAGGCCGTGGGGCATCCCGCGGGTTGCGTGCGTGGCTCCCGTGCCCGGCACCGCTTACTGCCCGGCCCAGGCTGCAGCTTTCTGGGAGACCAGGCTTGGGGAAGAAGTCATTATATCAGAGTCGCTTATCTTTACGGTGAGAGACTGCGGGTCACCTGGTGGAGGACACCACAGATATTAAAGTGATTATAGCCTTGATCTTYGGCAGAAGACAGAGTTACACGCGTGTGCTAGAGATGTCAGCAAGACCACGCCGAGGGGCACTGCTCTGGGTCGCAGAAATGCAGGATTTCCATGCGTTGGCTCCTTCTCAAACGTAAAAGCGTTTTCAGGACGGGACCAGGGCACTGCAGAAAGGAGCCCTAGAAGGGCCGCGAGCAAACAGCAAGGAGGGCCGCTGCTGCCCCGCTATGGGCTTGTATCCGCCGGCCTGAAACGGGGCTCCTGCAAAGGGAGGCCCAGGAGGACGCGGAGAGCACAAGGGAGCTTTTGTGTGCCAAACCCCGCAAGGTCCGCGGGCTTTGGGGGCCTGTCCCCAGCACGCGGCACATGCACCGCTGACCCGCTCACCGCGCGGCCCGGCCGAGCCCGCACCTCGCAGGAAAACATATTTTCCCAATCAGCAGCGTGGCAACTATTTAAAGTAACCATTATCTGTGACTATCTGTGACTGTAAGTGACACTTTCATTTACTTCCCTTCAGAACTTTTGAATAAGGAGGGGGAAAAAAAAAAAAAGCAGCGGATCTATTGTTATAAACCTCACAGGAAAAAAAGTAGGGGTGCCAGGGGAAGCAACAGAGAGGGAAAGGAAGAGCGGGGCCAGAAGTCATTTGAAGGGCTTCCCAGCATAAACAGGGCAGCTAATTAATGTGGTGGGGCTTTTAAATCAGATTTCACTATCAGAAAGAGAAATGGAACTTCGTACTAAAATAAAAAAGTTCCMGAGGCAGGCTGAGATAGACAGAGCTATATGCAGACATACCCCTTTACTCCCTAGTTCCCTCACACATGCTCCAATACAAAATTGAGTTAGTTCTCTATAAATAGGCTTAATTCCTGCAACCACAGCTCAGGATTTTCTTTTTCACATTGTAAGACTTCAGTATGAAACTAGTTTCATCTAACCCATCTCCCTCTGATTATTATTAGAAAGTCATTATTTGAAGACATCTCTCTTTACAGTAGGTAGGCGCCATCGAGGAGCACAATGCCCAGAATTGTTTAGAAAAGCCATGGGGGGTGGGCAGGGGGAGGGAGAGGAGGACCAGGAGGAGGGAGAAGGCAGCCCAGGGAGGTTTTGCAATTAGAGGAACGTGGTTTTCTCTGGGCTTCGCTCACTGGCAGGTTTACGCATTAACAAACTAAGTTTAAAGTTTCCTCGCTCGCTCTGCCAGGAAGCAGCACGTGCATTTTTGTTCTGAGGCTTTTAACGCACTCTTACACTCACCACGAGAAACCTCAAGAGAGTCCCGTTTGCACCATCATAACAGCTTGGAYGCCTCGGGAGAGAAATTTCAGAGTTTAAGTACTACAGACACCGCTAACGCCTACAGTTTCGTGGGGAGCGGGCTGGCTGCACACCTGCAAGCCCAAAGCCAGTAACACTCGCAGGGACCCGGCCCCTTGGAGGCCGTCGCGGGAGGCGCGCGGCGCTCGCGGGAGGCGGGATGCRCGGGATCCGCCGCCTCGCTCCACAGGCTCTCCGGCTCCGACCGCGGCTCCTCCAGCAGCCCCGGGACACAGAGCAGCGTCCCCCGCGCGGCTGCTCCAGAACTCCGGCCGGYCACATCTTGTACTCCCAGGCAGCCCGCAGCGGGGTGGGGGGAGAGGCAGGAGGAGGAGGAAGGGGGCAGGAAAAGCGTGCTCTGCTCATCTCTTACTCAAGAAGTGACAAAACCTCCTTCCTTGGTGCTGAAAACCACTGCTTCTAAATGCACGTTAGTGTTGTAGCTTGTCCGTTAGTCTTTAGTATATTTATAATCCGCCTAGTGATGAAAGAAATATCACAATATTGCTCCCTGAACATAAACAACTAGTGAAAACTTCAGAAACATCCTTAATTAAGCCTTTTCCCCAGACCTAAAACACATTTTGTTGGTTTTCTTTTGTAAAGAAAAAAGACAAAACTTAGAACAAAGGCTTCYGAGATCTAGCTAACGAGAGCTCGCTCTCAACACACCCGTTCCCTGCGCATTCCCACCRCTTCCATGGGCCTGGCTGGCTGGCAACTGCCAGGGGCCAAATGAGAAGCACTCGCCCCTCCCATTATAGCTGGGTTTCAGCTTCAGCTCTCTATCACCAATAATATTAACCTGGAAAGAGAAGGCATTTCTCTTGAGCAGTGCGTGGTGTCAGCTACATTGACATTCCCTCTGAAGCCRTTAAATGCAAAGCAGAAGCACACTCCGTGTTGTCACAAACAGGGCTCCTGTGTGGGACAGCAGCAGGAAATGAAATAAAACAAGTGAAAAATCAAAATTGTAACCGGCTGCACTTGCTGCTGTTTCCAAAATATTTTCAGTTCGGTTTATAGCTAAGGAGGGGGTAAGAAATATRGAATTAGCAGTAATTCTATGCCACTTTGGGGAAAAAAAAAAGTATATCTTCAAAACAGAGGATTTGCCTGATAGTCATAGTGTGTTCAGTATAGCGCAAGCATGTGGTTAACAATATAAAGCTTCAGATCTAGCAACAGTAACAATGGATTCCATAAACTAACTTGATTAGCCACTGCTAAAGTGTACGTCCACCTGAAGAGAAAGAAAAAAAAAAAAAATCAGCCTCCTTGACTATTAAGAAACTTGAATTTTGCTAATTCAAACCACATCAAGCAATTTTTTGATGGGAGATACCTGGTTCATATACTGTCAAAAGGTGACTTGAATCCAATCTTACCTTTCAAAAAAAAAAAAAATTATTTTGAATATCTCTATTTTCATCATGTACATAACCTATCAATTAAATATGAAGTTCTCCAGCAAACTCCGTATATATATTTGGAACAATGAAGTAATTTTTACAGAGAGTGCAGAATATAATTTATAGAAATACATGGTGCAAACTGACCTGACGCATACACAGCAACATTCACTATTCTTTTCCAGCTACAAGAGGAAGCAGAATTGTATTCACATATCAAGAAAGTATTTCTACAATACTGTATATAGTGATGTGGTCCACAAATGCCAACAACAAGGGGCTGAAAATAGGATCAATTCTTCTCCTTCTCAGAAACAATCTTGTAAGCATCTGAGTTYCCAAAGACATAAAAGAATAGTTACTTTTCTGAGTTCTTTTGATATCTCTCTTCATGGTGGGGCTATCCACGAGTGATGGGAGAAATCTCTTTTGAAAGTAAATGGTGCACCTTCAAGTGTGTTCAGATACGTCTTTGCTGTTCCTTTCTGTGTTTCTCAAGCTTTACTTGAAAAGGATGCTTGATTTGGTTGAGGCATCACAATGGGATACCTTATATCAGGCAGCACTTGCAAGCCTTATTCTTCCAGGATAGAACCTGACTGTTTCTTTCTATACGTCAACACAGGAGGGTGAAGTAATCAGCCAGGTCTAAGAAAGACGGGTTAAGTTAACCTGTTTGTCAGAATCTGCRATGAATAACTTCATTCTTTTAGCAGGGCCACGCTAAGCGGCCAAGTATAAAAATAGCTACTTTTCATCTAAAAGCACAGCCACCACAGAAGTTTGTATAGCAGAGCTACCGGCTCATAATGGTTAAAATGTTAATATTGATAGTATTGTAAGGGATTAATCATTTTGGCATATAACCTAATCCTCCCCATCCACCCTCCACAGTCACTCAGTAATGTGAAGTAATTGTTGGCTCTTCCCCTCGCTGCGTCTCTGGAAGACCCATAGATGCTTTAACATCTGCTCTACTGCATATGAGGTTCTCTGCAGCAGTACAGTTCCTGTAGTTTTATTAAGTGATATTTCAAGCTCACTATATAAATGCTTTTTTTTATTAATGACCTGTTTGTATACTAGCGTGGTGGAGACAGGGGGTGGGAACAACTCTCAGAGGAAAATAACAATGTTATTTGCAAGACACTAGAAGGGAAACGGCGGTTTGAAATAAATCAGGAAAAAAAAGAAGCCTTCAGTGAGAGTGTGAAGACACATTTCTCCTGCAARCCCCCGTAATCCACCAGTTCCTGCCCCTTCTCCCATCTCCTCTCAATATTGGTTTCATTTGGATTAGCAGGAGTCACACAAACATGTATTAACACATCCCTTAAGTATTTTATCAAATTGAGAATGAAAACCAGAAAGTTTAGTTACGACCCATAGCAGGGAATCATTCATTCGGACCTGCTTAAATCAGATGCGAGACAGCTCTCTTCGATCATAAAGTTTGACCAGAGTGCCCGCTTACTGCTGGGGTATTAATGCAAATAGGATACAGATTCCTGAAGCCAATTTATCACCACCAACCCATACGCAGCCCGACACGTGCACGCTCTCAAGAATACAGCACAAAACTGCAGCATGTGTCTTCATACGCCGAGCGGTTCACGTACAGAGAACCAACCACCTACTTTACAATGAGTACATGGCATGTTAKAAGTAGAATAAGAAAGGGTTAAAACAGATAACAAAGAGTCCCAGCAAAATACAATTTCAGGGAATCTGGATTAAAAATAGACTTGCATTAAAGTTTACTATCATATCAAAATAATCTCAGCTTTTTCTTCCCCATCATTTCAGAGCTATTCAATTAACATCATATAAGCCATAGTTGTACTACAAAGAACATAAAAACTGTACTCTCAATAACWGAGTTAAATAATATGATTAAGAACTGCTACTTCAGTGTTTCCTGTCGCATTCAACTGCGCATTTAATAGCACACTCTAAAAAAGGCAAGTGACATGACAGTCAGATGCAGTTGCATTATTTTTAATTATAGCTGAGCAGATGAAACTTTTTCCATATGCAGAAAAAGCACCTTAAAGAACATAAAGTTGTACCCATTATTTAAATATAATAATGCAAGCCTTTTCTTTCTATTGTGCAAATACAATAGCCATTGTAGCGAGGAGTGTTGCTTATAGGATTAAACAGATAGTTTAGTATTATGATATGTTTGACAGGTACCAGTATTAGCACTATAGGAACAGACATTCAATATTGTTATTACCATCCCTGGCTTGTCTGTGCTTTGAAGCAATACAGCTGAGCCAAAGGKAGGCATCAGCTCCACGCTTTCAGCCCTGCAGACTGCCCCATGTACCCCGATCGGCGGTGACTTGGTGGGCTGCACATTTTGCTGCCCTTCCCAAAGGGACCCATCAGAGGCTCAGTTTCCCAGTCAGCTTCGCAGGACTTTGGGACCAACTAACTACTTCTCTTTCCATTTTACCCTCRTTGGTTACACAGACCAACGCCAACAGGTATTTAGAAGCAACAGTGGCAAATAGTAGCACTTGTATTTAGCAGGCTGCTGCAAACACAAATTATCTCCCCAAATCCCCCATACGGACACACACGTCCTCTTTACCACGCTGATCGGGGGTGGTAGGTACAATTATTAAAGGAGYGAAAGCCTTAGATTTCCTTTGACCTCCATTACAGTCTAGGACTCTCTGCTCCTTGAAGGATAAGATTGTATTTGTCGAACCTATGGTAACGTATTGCAAGTGGATTTGCTCTGTTCCTCTGCACYAGCTAGCATCCTTTAAAGCAAGGCAGTTCCACTAAAGGAGATGTATATATTGTTTTGAGATTTTTTTTCATTTAAAAAAAGARAAAAAAAAGATGGATCTTAAGGAATTTAACGCTTACATTTTTCACACACTCTAAAAAAATATCATTGACAGAGAGTGAAAAGGTTGCAAAGCTCATGGAAATGGAAATAAATACTCCAGTAAGAATTTTTTTTTCCCCACCTACGAAACATCCCTACATCTAATTCTTCTATTTATTGGGATTTTATTATTATTTTAGCAACAAAAAACTCCAAGCCCTTTCCCAGCCAAGAGTTCCCCAAAGTGATCTTTCCMATAAGGAAGATAAGTTTTCACTTAGAGGATAGCATCTCTAGCAGCAAGAGTTTAATACTCTGCAACAATATCAGGGATACGCAATCCTGAATTTAGAGCTCTTCAAATTACTTTTATAGCTATACTGTTCATTTTGGATCAGATGCTTATCTAAAATTCCGTATATTTTGGTAGCCATAATATCTGATTTTAAACAGCTTCCAATGAGTCAAAGAACAGTACATACATACATACACACACACAAAAAAAGGCACCCTGGGCTGGATTCTAGGAGCTGCAAATCACGATAGCTCTTTAAGGCTAAACCATTTTACACCAGCTAACGACTGAGTCCAATATGCACAACTCCACTTCAAAGTGCATTTTATTTCCACAGTGTTTTGCTTCTCATCTGCTCTGTTAATAACAAATGATTTTTTTCAATTAGTTTATTCCAAATTCTTTTAATAGGTTTTTATGCCTTTCTTTATCAATGACTCAGGGGGAGGAGGGGAAAAAAAAAAAGTGCTGATTGATCAATTCATCAGGCTTCCTTGATGCACAATATTCTCCAATACTTCAGAAATGTCTGCAGAACAATTTCCTCCAATCCTAAGATCAATGAATCAATGTAAAATCCCAGTAATTAAATTTATCAACTCCGTATCAATACCGCTGGCACCTTATGAAAGTATTATATGAAGTTTGTTCTCTTAAGGGATATATTGATTGAGGGCAACGAGCCAAATATTTCTATTATTAGATCTGGGAATGCTAGATCAAAACTCACTCTGTGATAAACAACACACGAATGTTTCAGATACACAGATCTCATGCTGATTCTGTACCATTAAACCCACTCCTAACAAGCAGATAAGCCTATTAATTGATGATTAAGACTACAGGAAGATCAGTCATTATATTCAATGCTTCGTGTATTCATTGAACAAATGTATCAACAGCAAGAATATAGAACCTTCTCCTCTAGGAATTATATTTTAAGGAAAGGATAAGATCATCTAAACAAAAGTAGATTTCAAATCTTCTTCATACAGCATAAAATTGCCTTAGTTAATTAATTAAATTTTGAAAATGAAGCTTTACAGTCAGAAAGAGATTAACATCTWTCCCCATTGCATATACTACTGTTCTTAATTGAAAAGTGAAAAAATAAAGCCCAAGATGACACATCTGATAAAACCCATATTAAAAACAAAACAAGGAAACAGAAACACTGTCCAAGTGTTTTTTTTACAGTTTAAAGGGATGCGATACAAAGTACTCTGAAATATATTTTTAGTTCCTGTCCCCTGCAGTATATGCGTAAGCAAGTAGGGCACAAAAGTTCATAAACTGACATTTTAATAATCAATTATTAGAAAAAGMATAGTTGTTAATTTTATATCCAGAAGAAACATTCTTGGCTCTGCTTAAAAATAAAAGTGCATTTTTCCTGTGGTTTGTACAAAGAGGATATTAACAACAATATGCTCGTCATCCTCCTAAAACCCTGCGCGGAGGAGGGAAGCAGGCATCCCTGTGTTTTCACAGATGTGCCAATAAATAAAAACAATTTGATCCAGTACTGAAGGTACTAACAACAAAACCCCCAAACCCACCAGATTCATGTAGGAGTCACATCCTGTTACAAACATCAAACAACAATGAGCCTTTATTACCATGCTATGATTCCTTCATTTCAAACATGATTAATTAGCAAGTATAACACTCACCAAAACTCCCACCGCGCTTCTGTTTGCTGCCTATTTGCAAATGGGTCTCTACTGAGTATCCATAAGCAGTATAAGTCTCATTTGTGACGGYGGAGAAAAAAGTCAAAGCATCCTGTTTTAAGGCTTCACTCATATCTTAGCCAGAAAAAGCAGGGAGGGGGGAATGAAAAGAAAAAAAAAAATTAAAAAAAAGGAAAAAGAAAAATAAAAGAAAAAAAAATACTTCTTAAAAACTACCTCTTTCCTTTTTCTAGTCTKAAGGATCCAAACACAAATTTCATGCAAAATGAAAAACTCTTTGAAGAGTTGCTAAACAATTCAAATGGTTGAAAATAAAAGTAGGTAAGGAAAAAGACTGGTTTAGACTTCACACTGATGTTTTTTACTTGAAGTTTCAACTTTATATTCAATCTGAAATACACTGCTGCTGGTGGGAATGAAAAGCATGCTTCACATGTCAAAAATGGAAACAAAAAGAGGATGGGAAGGGGAAGACACACTTAACAGGACTGTTAGCATGTTTTAAGCTGCGCAAACAGATGTCTCCAAATGCATCTCACTTGCAATAAACATTACTTTGGCAGTAAAAGAAACTTTGCTGTCTGGGAGGAGAGGTGAAACCAAGATTACAAATACAAGGGGAGAAATGAGA
Source organism: Eudromia elegans (assembly GCA_003342815.1). Classification (NCBI taxonomy): domain Eukaryota; kingdom Metazoa; phylum Chordata; class Aves; order Tinamiformes; family Tinamidae; genus Eudromia; species Eudromia elegans. The sequence goes on along the minus strand of PTEX01000114.1, from coordinate 2,080,105 downwards.
CTGAAAATAGAAGGAAAAAATTTTTTTGAAATTGCCTCTTCAAGCTGAACTCTGCAAATACCGTCACAAAAACAAGAGAAAAAAGTCTCAGCTTGAAAGCAACAGATGTATTCCTGAGCAGGAAAATATTCCTGTTGAAATAACACGCAAGCATAGAAAGAGTTTTCATACTTCAAAAGTATTGGGGGGGGGGGATGGATATGAAAGCAGATGCATGTGCAGCAAAGTTAAACTCTCATCAGAAAATAGAAATAAGGCAGAAGGGGCGATACCTCCTTGGTTTAGCAGCTCCGTRCCACGGATACTTGCTGATTTTGTCACGCCCAGAGCGGAGTCATTTTTAAGTGCAAATCGGTCCTACTCTCTCCAGCTTTCCCAATTTTATAAATTTGGGATCAAAAACATCAAAGCAGCTTCCACTTCGGACCTAACTTTTAGAGGATCAATGTGACAAGTCACTGCTTGATAGATGTTTCTCTTGATAAACGACTTGTTCAAAAGAGACATTGTAGCTTTCATTTCCTGACCACAACACACTTTTAATTTGCAACAGCAGAGCTGCTCGAGTGTGACTAGTTCCCACTTTCCAGCCTTTCAGGACCGTGGCACTGTCAGGCCACATACACGGGCAAAACAAAAAACTCAGAGAGGAGCATCCGCAGCGAGGACTGCGGCGAAACTTTTCCCCAGAGCAGAACCTCATCACGCTCGTTTCTCCTAACGGGGGC
>PTEX01000114.1:2050904-2076362 GCA_003342815.1 Eudromia elegans | reverse complement strand
CTGCGCGGCGCGCGGGACGGGGCAGCGGCGCCTCCCGCGGAGGCCCCCGACAAGCCGCTAGTTCCGCCCAAGCGAGGGGGAAAATGGCCGGAATTCAGCACCCCGCGCCCGGGGCTAACTCACCCCGGGCGCCCGCGGCGGCCCGGCAGGGAGGGAGGAGGGCGCCCGGCCAAGGCTCCCGCCGCCTTGGCCTGGCTCCCGGCGAGCCCGGCCGTTGCCCACACGAGCCCAGCGGCTCGCGCTGACCCGCGATGGCCGAGGCCGAGGCCGGGCAGCCGCTCCTCCTCCGTCGGCGCGCTCGGCTCTGGCAGCGCCGCGCGGGCAGCAGGATGGCAGGGAGCCAGCGCCCGGCCGGCCCGCAGCTGCCGGGGACTCCCCTGACATAAGAGGAGTTCCCCAGGGCGCTGTTAGAGGGGCTTTACAGCCGCTCCACACTGGCAGGGAAGGCACGAAGCGGCCGCGCCGCGCACACGGGCCCTCCCTCTCGTGCGCTGCTCGGTCTCCAGCTCTCCCTCCCGTGCTGTCTCACAACCAGGTCTTTCTCCGCGTGTAAGAGATGCCCCCGGGTGATGCCCACAGGCGCCCTGCGCCTCCGCTGCCGGCCAGSCCTTACCGTGCTCGTGCACGAGGCCGCCCCGTGTGGGAACAGGAGCGCCAGGGAAAGCACCCCAAGGACCTGGAAAGGGAGGTGAGGGAGGAGGAGAGGCCTTTCCACAGGGCAGACCCACATGGGTCCTGGTTTTACACTTGAAGGGCTGTCGGAGAACTTTTACCTTCTCATCCAGTGGGAAACATGTCACCTTGTGCGGATGCTGCTCCTGGGTCTGGGAATTAGGGTCCTGGTGGAGCAGATTCATTTTCTYCCTTCCTGGTCCTGCAGAAGAGGAGGATGCATCGAGAGGGCTCTTCATTTGGCCTGGGTCTGGAAGAGATGGATTACAGTTCCTTAGTAGGGAAGGAAGATGCAGTGGGACTCCATGTTCTAGAGAAGGCAAAGGAGTTCGGTCCTAAGGGGGAACGGGAATGGCTGGTTTCCTGCCCATAATACAGCACGCCTAAATAAATCCTAGGAGGAGCTGCCAGCAGAGGCCAAAATATCTCAGCCAGTCACTGTCCTCTCGGGTAACAGAAGAAGAAACCTGAGGACAGGAAGGCCTGTGCAGCTGGAGGCCATCGCAGCTCAGACATCCCCAAATGAATTTTAATGGCTTAAAGATTGCTTTTGGAGGCAAGAACCCCGTAGGTGACAAAGCTACACCTAGAGATTAGGAAATGAAAGGACACAGCAACAGAACCACCCAGACTTCTGCTCTTAGGGCTATTGAAAATGTTTCTAGCCTCCTTGCACAGCTCAAGATGTTGGTATAATTACCAGAGCTAGCATAATAACAAGGTACACTGAAGCAAAGAGATGATGCTAGAGCAGATGCCATTTATACCAGCAAAACTGGTTTTGCCTTCCATTATCTCCAAACTGAAACAAAAATATGTGAGYGAAAACATAGTTCAAGTGAGTACTGGGATACACAGTCACTTTCAGAACTCACCACACTGACCAACACAGTTCTGGCAGCAGAGGCCTAGGGAAATACCTTTCCAACRGCCTCGCGCCATCCAGTGTGGTCACAGCTGCAGCATGTTCTTTTGACACCTWTTTCTCCTGAGAATTTGCCTTAGCATTAGCAGTTTTAGCATTAGCAGCATTAGTTTGAAATGCAGGTGAGAATCAATAGCCTCTGGTGGTCACTACCTTGACCAGACAACACGTATTGTACATAGTAGTGTCTGATTTTTATGTCAGCAATGATGCAGCATAATACCTATGCCAGCGTGGCCAGCACTAAGCACTGAAAATATGTCACCAAGTCATGAAATGGATTTAAAAATCACATCACTAAATATAACAATGATGCTTTCTGTCTTTGCTTTCTAAAACACTCAGATTCACCTTTTCTTTTTTCTCCCCAAACTTCCCCAAACTTCCCCAAAAGGAAGGCTACACGTGCTTTTTTTCTTAATGAAAAGATACGTTTCTTACATGATTTCAGAGCTTGAGGAYGTGCAGCTCTAAGAAGATAACAGCAAGCATCGTAAGCAGGCATAGGGTGTCACCATTATTAGATGAGCACCAGTGCTTTTGAAATTTTCTGACCAATGAACAATATATTTATCAATCTTGTCACTGCATTAACCTCAGTATTTTCATTTCGTATGCCTAGATTTTTCCTCCCTTAAGGCTTYTCGTGCCACATTAAAATAGTCTGAGTTCAAACAATAGCCATGCAATAAATGTTTGTATGGGTTGACATTCATCTCTATGCAGAAGGTCAGCATAAAGCTTATATACCATATTCAGTCCTTATTTTGAGGGCTGAATTAGGTTGAAGTGAAGGCCTTGTTCAGCTCATCTGTACATGGATGAATTCCACTCTTTGTTTAAAATGCCACCAAACAGTCCTGATCATTTTGAATAGGAAATTCTCACAGACTTACAAACTGGGAATGTTGCTGTGAGCCTATTCTGAGATCTAGGTGAAACGTTCAAATGAAATTCAAAACCACATGAAACTTGCCTGGTTTCAGGTTTTGTTACACACTCAAAACTCAGACCAGGCTCCTTGAAAGGTTCACAGACCTTTTCAGCAAATCTAGATTAATAACATTTAAACTATTTGAATTGTCAAAACAAAACAAAAAAAATCCCAGAAAACAAAGAACAGCAACATCTGATTATGATACATGAGTTTTCCCAGAGATGCTGATGGGAAGCAAACAGACACTGTATTTACTACTTCTTGTACCTTGAAAAGATTCTTAAGGACAATAACAAAAACAATGGTCTTTGATTCCTTTACACTRTGTGCATGGATTTCATTTGTGAATAAAAGCACGTTTTTAAAGCGGCAGACAATACCCGTGTTGTTCAAACCTTAGAGCTCAGGAGCGTGTTTGCTCCGCTGCTGGCCGTGGGGAACACAGACCCTCCAGGGCCGAGAAGGGCCTCCCGCGCTCCCTCCACCTGGGGGCAATCCCATCATTCTCCCACTCGGGCACCTCGCATGGGGCAGGGGCAGCTGTAATTGCCTGCTGGCAGGTACTACAGCAGGGTGACCTGCACGTGCTCTTTTTTGGGGGTCACTCGTGAATAAACACGCGACCTTTTTCCCTAGCTAGGATCATGACCCATTTAAAAGAACAGCCAAACCCGATCAGATACTCCAGCTGCACCTGTCTGGATCCCCCCCACCAAGCACCTGAGGTGACTCTCCATCCTTTGCATTGGGGCATCTCCAGGGGGTGTGTGGCAGGACAGATCTTCATGGCCCACCTCGCCAGCTGGAAAACAATACATCTTACCCCTCTGACTAGATAGATCTATGCCAGAGAGTCTGACTAGATATTCAAGGAAGCCTCCACCTCTTCAGTGAAGTCTGATGCCCAGAACTATCAGATTTCTGTCTTTTTCCATGTGTCACAATGAGTACAACCTGGCTGCCTCCCCTTGCTGGAGCTGAGATCCCAAGAGGCAATGACACCTGCCTGGGCCTTTCAATATTGGTAAATAGGGTGGTCAGAAGTAATTGTCCTCTTTGCATAYAGTCAACTTACATTTATTTGAATGAATGCTATAACTGAGTCCTATAGCAAACAAAGTGGCGATGGTCAAAAACACAGAGCTACATGGAGCCTCCAGGCTCTTCCCAAAAGGCTGCAAGAGATGGGTTCCTCCCGACCAGCCATCCTGCTGTTCTGCACAGTTCAAGGCTGCACACATGACCAAACCCTAGGTCAACAGCTAAGCCAAGAACAGACAGAGTTGGCCTGCCAACTCCTTCAGAGAGACGATGTTGGCTTGCACCTCCTCGCGTATGCTAGTAAYATTTAGTAATATCACAAAATATCCCTTGGCTGTATTAAATACCATTCCCAACCCTGTCAGAAGGCAAAGGTTTTTCACAGAGCACATCTGTCTGAAGGCACTTTCTGCTTCTGTCCCACGCTCATGTAAAAAGATCATTCTGACGACCTGTAACCATTAGGTGCTTCCAACAGGTGGTTTCCAACATCTTTGTTCCCTTGCTCATTGAGCCTGGGTCCCCTCAATTTCCCTAGGATTTCTAGCCAGGCCCTTTGTCACTTACTCTCTACAGCCTTCCTGAGCATTTGATGCTTTTACCATCACACACTAGTGGTCTCTCAAGTCACTTCCACTTTCCATTTTAGTTCCAGAGGAGAAACTGCTCACAATATCCCTGTGCCCTACCCTGTGCTAAAGAACAATATAGAGATATTTGTCATATAAACATCTGCCAAGACCTTATGCCTTCTGACATTCCTTGAATGTGCTTAATATTTCCAATTTGGTAGCAAATGCATTTTTATCACAATTTCTCAGGATTTCTAAAAAGCAAATGAAAGTCCCTTCTGGGGAACTATGTGGATGAAGTTAAATGTTTTTAGGYTTTTCTGTCTTCTGTTATTTTTCACTCTTTTGTTCATTCACTGGATAAGAACCAAATTAATTTCTGCCATTTCCCTTAACAAATAAAATTGTTCTCCTCATTTGAAGTAGCCACTGGAGGATGAGGTCCCCCACAGGAACCAGTGGACTTCAGGAATGTTTGATGAMGACAATGGCATGGCAAGACTCAGGAATCACAGTTACAAACCTGTTATTTCTCTTCACCCTCTTTCCTGCTCCTTCTGTCCCTTGAAGTATTATATTTGTCTTGGTCCCAGCCTTTTTCTCATTCCATCTTTGATTCCACATCTTAATCACAATCTTTCCCATTTGCCTCCAAGTACCAGTCTCAATTATAAGTCCTCATCCTAAAGCAGCATTATGTTTTACAACACTTTCTGCCTTTGACTTGTGCCCTTTGCTTGTACCCAACACGTTTTCTTGCTCTTTTCCCTTCCTCAGCGGTCGCACTCCTCTGCGTTCCAGTCAAGCTGCCGCTTATTCCACATTGTGCAGAGATTTGGAGGAAGAAGGCCAAGGAAACTCATAGACACCTTTATTTTCTCTCTGTTTAGCACCACTGGCATTTGAAGAGAGAAATCTGAGAGCGAGCCCTGCTCCGATCTGGCAGCCTCAGGAAAGCACATATCCACCACAGATGGGCGCTTTGAAGACGCTGACAAATGAAATATGCAAACAATTTTGGGGGGATCAAATTTCTCTTAACGGAGGAAGACATTCATAGGATGGTGAAAGAGGAATATTCCCTTCCCAAACTCCGAGTCCCACGATAACCAGTAGTTAATAAAATATTTCCAATTTTTCTTAACATGAGCACAATGGACTTTCCCTCAGTGCACTCTGAGAAACAGCTGACTGTATTTGCTGAAAGGTACCAAAAAAATAGCCCAAGGCAGATATTTGGCATGAAAATTGCTGCCTAGTGGTTTATGTTTGACAAAGGTATAAGCAACTGAAAACAGTTTGCAGGTTCTTACAATGAACCTGCTAATCTTGACTCTCCGTATCCTAATACGAGCTGCTACAATTAACGATTAACAGTAGCAAAAATGTAATTTACAATAAACTTAATGTATTCAGTCCCTAGGTAGGAAGTAGAAACACTTTATTTTGGAGGGGAAGCGGAATGGTGAAAGCTGAACAATAACATTACTACAAAATTACAGCTAAAGCCCTTGTTTTCCAAGCACCTCATATGTTCTTCTCAAAAACATTTTGTATTTCATCTACAAATGCAAATGAGAGATTTTAAAATCTCTCACCAGAAAAAAACAGTGTATCTGAAATCAAAGAAAACCTGTTTATCAGAACAATGCACATATTTATATGCAGTTTTGAAACTGCTCAAAAGCACACATAAGGATAGAAAAGGGACTGCCTAATACAATATAGGACTTGCATGTCTGCTAAAACACAGGGATGTACAAAACATTGTATTGTTTTAACAGTAGAATTTTACCCCCCCTCTCTTTTGATGAGTAAGGGTTCCGCTACTCTTAGACAACTATCTTGCACTAAGCAATACTTTTACATCACAGTACTGATCTTCACAAAACATAATTCCTTTTATAGACAAATTAAGACAATGTTTGTGACTTACTGTTTTAAACACTGTTTTTAATGCTGATGTGGGTGTACTGAAGTCATGCAACATTATCAATCTATCTGTGCAGTCATCTCTAAAGCTTTTCATTCTTTAAAGCTTTTCATTCAAGTGAAACATTTTTATCTGCTCTAGCTAGGGATTCATCTTTAGGAATGTCATGTTTATGAGCATTAATTAAATATCCAGAATACCATGTCTTTCCAACATCCAAATGCAACAGTATCAAACAAATATACTTACATTTTTGAAGAAGAAAAGGAAAAAAATATCTAGACTTCAGACATCTCTATTTAGATAATCTCAGCAACACAGCTATTCTACATATAGAATTCTTCCACTGCAAGAAATATACCATTTTGCTTGAGAGAGAAGCTAATAAACTAAATTAATACAGTTGTTTTTGGTTCCAGCATTGAAACCATCCTTCAGCACTGCCCGCAATGTAATAAGTAAACCTTGTTAACTTGTACTTTCTTCTTTAACTTCCTGAAAGGTTTGAATTTGTTAAATACACAGCACTGGCTGCAGTCAACACAGCTCTTAAGTACGTGCTTAATTTTGAGCATGTGAGTAATCCCATTAAAGTAAATGGGACCTGAATGCTTAAAGTTAAGCACACACTTAAGTGCTTTGCTGGATCGGGGCCAGGGCACGACAAGTTGCAGGACATTGTTATTGCATGGAAAAGAGACCACACACCTTAAATATCCTATAGAATATCCTATCTTTCTCTCCAAATCAACAGTACTAAAGGCAAGGACAAAAATGCAGTAATAAATAGCTCCTGCATTCTCGTCTGTTACCACTGACTAAGCTGGCAGCAGTACTTACCATATAGCAAATTACCAATACAATAAATTCTCTTAATAAGTATCCATAAAATTACAATTTATTTTAAAGATTATCGTTTGTAATTCTATTCTCATAAGACCATTAGACACATGGGCCTTTTTAATTTTAAAAGACCCGCTAATAGTTCTCACAAAAGACTTTATTCAAGACCCTGACCTTAAATTGATACAATTGCACAACTTAATCAGAATTAAAGATGAGTCAAAGTACTGTATAATATTGTGATGGAAGGAGGGGGGGTCAACACAGCCCTTCAGCAGCCATGCAGAGGATTCCATTAGTACAATTACCCCTGGTACCTAAGATTTTGATTCTGGCCATCTAATGCTCTGAATTAAATGTTTATATTAAATAATTTCTACCAGTTATTACAGAGGGGGCAGGAGGTGGTGGTAGGTGATGGTAGTCTTATCTTCATACAACCGAGAAAACTGAAAAGTATTCTAAGAATTCTTTAAATTCAATCTTACCATTTCATTTTAAAACTAAAATATCCATCCACAGTGCTACATACTTCATTATGCAACTTTCTGGCTAAAAAGACATAATCCAAGACCCAATTCCCTTTTTAGTAAAATTAAATTAATATTTTTTCAGAACTAGAAATTAGATTTGGTAGCCAAATTTGCCCAACCATTAACAATATTCAGAGCTTGGAGTGCCCATGTTTTTCTAACACATAAGTTTCTTCACAAAAATTAGCAGGGTGAAGCAGCAATTCAGTGTATATTGCCAGCTCTCGTTTTGTACCTATCTACAAAGTAATATTCACACTTGCCATGACTGTGAATGTCCTTCTCTCTCGGTTAGTGCTTTTTCTTTTTCTTTTTTAATTTGGAAGAAGAGAAAAATCACTCTTCGTAGTGGGAGGGTTTGTGTGTGTGAGTTGAGGGAGGGAGGGTGTTAAAAAAACAAAAGCACTTTGCAAGCTAATCGTGATCTTATTTACGGAGATGAGAACCTGCAATCAATGCACTGAGTTTAACAGACGTGTCCTGAGATTCCACAGATGAGATGTTACATTTATGTGAAATCTGTTTTCCCCTCTGACATTTAAGTGGATCAAACCAGAATCATCTCCCAAATGAAAAAGGCCAAATTCTCCAGCAGCAAAGCTTGGCATAAATCCATTGAAGTCAATGGAGCTGTAATAATTTACATGAGTTGATGATCCGGACCAAAGTATATACAAGTTTTCAGGGCAGGCTTCTTTCATTTAAAACTGCATTATGTTAGGTGCACTGTTGATGCCCAGAATTAATGTGCAAGTTGTTAATCTCGCTAGACCTGGATTTAAAATTAGACAACGCAATAATTAGTTTGGCACTATCATTCCGCTACCTAGAGGGTAATAATGTAGGTCATAAAATATCAGTGATCAGCACAACTTTTCACACAAAACAAAGAATCTGTACTGGGAGGGAGTATAGAAATTCAGAAATTGATTGTTATCAGAGACCAAACTGAGCTGTGATGTGTTGTATCACCTCACGAGATCCTGTGTTTCACACGACTACTTATGTTTCTCAGCTCCCCAGTGTGCAGATGCTTCTCTAAGGTATAACTGTCTCAAAGATATTTACAGGCTTTCTTTCTGTACTATTTTTGTGCTTGATATTCATTATTCTTCAAGTCTTTATACCCCACAAAATAAGAAATTGGTTTATTTTATATTGTTCTTTTTTTTGAGGGGGGGTACTTTTGCTTAAAATATAATCATGATGCAAAGCAAGCAGCTTACAAACATATAGAGAAGTGCAACACTATAGTATATGTATCTTGATTTGTTCTCTTGACAAATGACTACTGGCAACATCAATAATTCAAAGGGAGAAACAATGAAAATATAGAGGAACCGCATCTGTATACTTCCTCTCGTCCTGTCAGTCATTCTTGCCAGCCTTTCATATAGACACAATGAAAATTAGAAAATCATCAAGTCTGAAAGCTGGTTGTGATGAACACTTGCTATATTCTGGACTATTTAAATTGCCAGGATGCTTAAATATACACATTTTGGGGGTATCTCCTACATACCCATTCTCTCTATTACGGAAGCTATATTGCATCAGCTTTTACACAAGCAGACTGTATTTGCATAAGATAGAGAACAAAGTAGGATGAAGATAACAAATGAGAACATCTATACAGGTGTACATATGTGTAAAGTGTCTTCTACATACACTATTAGAAAGTGTGCACTCGATGTTATAGATGCATTTATTCATAAATCATTTAAAGTTGTGCTTTTCATGTGATGTGAGGCACGGATACAAACTTGCTAATGATAATTATAGAACTGATGCTGATTTAGTCATTTCAAGAAAGCCATGGAGGCATAATTAGTGTCTGAATGGCCTCAATATTGCATTATTAGGAGGCTAGGGTGAAACTTGAAATGAGAACATCAAGGCTGATAAAAGAAAAGAAAACATGAAATACATACATAATTCATTCTGAGATATTATAAAGGTTTGTAACCAGAAACAATAATTTGCAGAAAGCATCTCATGTACTGGAGCCAACTGCAATAATTTGGTCAACCTGTTTAAGATCAAATAGTATTCTTAGCTATTCTCAGTGGTATCTTTCTAATAAAGTAGCAGCAAACAGACACTGTTTGCTTCTGGTCACTTTTAAAGAATGTTCAGTTTATCAGCGGGGACTTTAATCTCAAGCTTCATAGAGTACAAAAAGAACATTGATCCCACTGTTTTGTCCTCTAGGCCACAAGGCATGCACATTTTTACATTCATTTGTCATAAAACAAAAAAAAAATACATTTTGCCCTTTGAAAATACCAAATGCCAGCTTTTAAACAGGATAATTTTCCGTTTCTTTTATCCTTTCCATGACTTTTTTTTTTTTTTCCCCCTCCTTTTATCCCTGGTTCTTTTCCTGTCTCTCTCTTAAGGCTTTTCTTCCATTTTAAGTAGTGATAAAAAAATTTGCACTATTCCTTGTTTTGGACTCTTGCTAAACCACCCTTTATTTAATGATTTGACATGCTAGTTGAATGAATCAGATTTGTCCAGAATCCTCTTTGTCATCTGGGTTAGACCCAGAAAGAAATTGGGCCAAACTCATCCTCTGTATATCATTTACCTCAAATTTATCTTCTCTCCTTCTTTTAAACAAATTCTTTGTGCAAGCAGACCTTGGAATTTTATAGTTCTTCTACATAGGGAAAATTCTACATAGGGAACAAATTCTTTTGGTTTTTGTCGGCACTTCTCATTTAAAAGTAATAATTATTACTGCTACTTACTTTGTGATTTTCTTTTCCTTAAAATATGCGGCTTTTTTTCTTTTTTTTTTTTTTTTTTTTTTTTCTGTGACAATCTCATGGACAATCAAACACATTTTCCTGACCAAATTTACAGAAAGGACTTCAATTCTGCTTTTGCTTGCGAGCATCTGAAAGAACACTGCTGGTTAAAAACAGTTATTAAAAGGCAAGAAGAAATACATACCCTGTACCTTCACTCAAAACATAAAATATATTCAGAGGAGAAAAAAGTCAAGGATGCAATGTAACCAAGTGGTCTGTGGCTTGAATTCTACTGAGAGAGGGGCAAGTATTAGTATGAACTTAAAACACCCTTTCATGCTCTTTGGCTATGAAGGTTTAAATACACCTTATTCTTTCACTCTCTTTTTTTTTTAAAAAAAAAAAAAGTTAAATAAAACATCTGCAGTCCTACACCAGCTTGCAAAAATTAGCTTTTGAGAAGATTGACAGGATAACATCCATAAACCTGAAACCCTTGGGACAGATCCCAAATCTGTAGACAAAGTTCTTTCTTTTCTCCCCAGCTCATCCTTTTATAAGACTCTGTGAAAAGTACACCTCATTTTGTCACAACCACCTGTGCCCCTTAGCTTGTTTTGAACGTCTTAAGTTTACATAGAATAAAACAGTATTAAAACCATGCGTGATGAGGATGACTGAGAAAGATAAGTTTGTGGCAGATAGGATTTGATGCTGAAAAAAAAAATTGAACTCTCATTGATTTTAGTGCTTAGTATGTGCTGAACACCTAGTTCTTGGGTTCGTACCTTCGCTTTTTCTGGTACTCTTTCACTTTATAGGAGGCACAATTAACTGCAGGAGAAAATGCAAGGAAGGGCTGTATATGTGACTGTATCTGCAAATCAGCTAGCTAAATAACTACCTGCAAGAAATTGTGGCACTCGCTTCTACTTATTGTAACTTTTAACATATGTGCATTTATAATTCTGTAACTATTGAATAGAACTATGCTAACATTTCCAATAACTTTTGTAATTACAACAGTGAATACTGTATAAAAACCAGCATGCTTATAGCAGCTGTGGTAATGCCTGCTACCATTAATTATTATTTCTATATTATTATTATTTCTCTCATCCTAACTACTGCTGAGATAGCTTGTCTCTTCAGTCGTACCAGCTGCCTAGAGAGATGTTGCATGCTTTGGGATAACAATAACCTTCCCTTGTGCACATTCTACATTTGGTGGCAAGAGATGTAGAGTGAAGTAGCCGAATACATGGATACAGGCCTAGAATGGCAGGAGGTGTCTCAGGAGGATGTTACCAGGAAAGCTCTCTCCTGGTGCTGTGTTTTGAAGGCTCCCTTGCAAACCTTGGCAAGGATCCCCAGTCATAACGGCCGTACTACCTTGCGAGCGGCACGGTGCCACCTCGGCAGATGGGCATCGGCACCGGCACGCCGGAGAACGAGGACCTGCACGGAGCTTGGTATTAGGGCCCAGACACCCATGCAGTCTACGAGCGCCCATAAATTTGCATCCTGGCTGAAAAGAGTATGTAATTGCTACACTGGCATTACTTTCAACATTCTCAAAGTGCTTTTGATGCTACTGAAGAAGATGATTTGGTTTGTTTGTTTTCTTGGCAAATAGGGAGTGTGATTAGCAAGGGTATGTGAGCGAAGGAGAATGTCTTTCAGCCCCCTACCCTCCCAGTATTCCTTCGGGGAAGCATACAGGAGGTACACAAGTACGAATGCAGCCAGAGTGAATTTTCTTATTTAATATAATAGCTCAACTGAGTGTGGAAGGCGGATTCATGACCTTTCCTGCTGCGGAAGTGTGCATATACTGCAATTTCTTCTGACTAAAGTTGCTAATGTTTCAAAGTGTGATAAGGGTCTTTACTTCTCCCTCGCAATTTTATTGACATTTTTCTCCTACTTTTCATTTGTGCTACATTCCAGATTTTACACTAAGCCATTTAAGTTTGCTCTAGAGAGGCTGCAATGCTGCTCCTAGGCACACTGCCATGATTGAATCCACAAGTGAACACTTTGTATATTCCTAAAAATCTTATATTCTAGTACAGAAAATATAACAGAGCTCTCAGCCAATGCACTGAAGTTAAATGCATTTGCCTGGGGGTATGAAATCAAAATAGTTATTTGTATTAGGATGCAACTCCAATAACTATGGGTATAATGGCATAATGGATACAACTCTACTTTGAAACATATATACAGTATACCTTTTTTCCAAAAATTTGTGTGGGGGCAGAAATAAGAAATATGTACAGGCAAAAATTTAATGTTTGCTCAAATGATATGCTCAAATTTTAGCTGCTATGTTGGTGTATCTCAGCATAATTTAATTGATACTAGTTCACATCAGGCAAGTATCCACTCCCTTTGGGCCTTCCAGAGACTAAGACTTTTTCATTTTGGAAGAGGTTTAAGAAAATTCTAGAGTTGAATTCTACATGGAAGTGTGACCCCAGCTTCAATGAGCATGTGACTTGATGCTTCACTATCCAGGATCCCTATCAGTCTGGCATTTGTACGGGCATAAAAAGCTGCACAAAATTGCATGAACATTGTAGTAGAAAAGTTGCTTTAAATGAGTTTGACATAACATACCAATTTGCGCTCTAGTTTAATGTATTAATTGTCTTTCACCAGTAAGTGTTCCCTCAGGAAATCGTAGCAAGAAAAGGGATGTAGAGATGCCCAGTTCAGCTGCACAGTATTGACTTTGAGTTTTATGGTGTCTGCCTGTTCATAAGACTTTATTTTAGTAACTCACTAGTTGACCATTGTGAGCAGGTAACTTGTTTCTCTGACACAATAAAGGGATATTATTGAAATGCGTGAAATAAACTACTGATGTTCTCCACATGCTTTAAAATGCCTTAGTGATTCAACTTATTGGTCTCAGATATTACTCACTACAAAGTCTTTCATATTTTCAAGAACAACACACACAACATTGACTAAAAAAAGAACAGCATAATTTCCCTGTGAAGTCACTGTTAATGATCTAGCACTCCCGGATGGAATATATAGGTTATGTGGCAAAGATCACAACCACATAACATCAGGTATAAAGTACTATGGTCATAGAAGTTCTTTGTGTGAGTTTTATACCTATCAATCTGCAAGAAAGTGCATGGAGTGTAATTTTATCGAGCGCAAGATGTCACTGAAGTAAAACCACAGGCAATCCACAGAAACTAGAGCCAACAGAAACTACTCCTGTAGCTCAACGGCAGCAAATTCCATGGAGCAGTGTACAATTAAACTGCCTGTTCTAACCGGGATGAATTGAAGCTTATACCTTCTGAAGACTACTGTAATGTAATACAGGATGAAGGTCTGGTCACTTAGCAGGGAAATTACATATAGAAGCAGACAAGCTCCTCAGGAGGAAGGGCACTTCTCTTCATTAAAATCTAAAATGCTCCCTAATTTGCTTTTGTACTCTACAGAATGAAACTAAGATCTTGCTGGGAAAACATGATTAGAAGAGAAAAATCTTTTCTAACTCCAGATAATCGTAGCGCTATAGAATCTCAACAAAAATGTAATCAAACTGACACACTTCCATACTTTGCTACAGAAAAAGTTTTACCAAAAAATTCTCAATCAGTTCTGTGACTCAGTAAATCCTTCTTATGTCACTAATGAGAAATGGAACTAAGGCAGAGACCAGGTGCTATGAGTGGGATTAGTTTTGATAAAACAGCCTGAAAGTTCCCACATGGGAGGTGAGGTATCTCTTATGATTCACAGCAGTACACAGGCCAACAAATACATTCCCAAGTATTACAGACAACCACCTCCATCCTTGCTCATCACCAAAATCCCCAACTGATTATAGGATTGTGGGATAATTCAGGCGGGTAGAGACCTCAGAAAGTCACTAGTCTGATCTCCTGCTCAAAGCAGGGCCAGCTAGGAGAACAGACCAGGTTGCTCAGGGCTTGACCCAGTCTGGTCTTAAAAACCTCCACCAACAGAGACCACTCTGGGCTACCTGTTCCAAAGTCTGTTCGTTGTGAAGAAATTTATCCTGTCCAGTCTGAATCTCTCATTTTGATTTACAACTGTAAAAGATGAAAACAATGCTGACAGCATATCACAAAAACAAAAAAACCCTTGTTTTCCCTATAGATCTACCCTTCTACAGAGTGCTTTCCTTAAGAAAAGTTGCTTTTAAAAATTCATGTTATTACAGTATCCATAAAGATACAAGCTAATATGTAATTTGAATGAACGCCTCAAGACACAAATCAAGCTATTTTTTCTTAATCTTAAGGAATGTGATTTTGACGGTCTCCACCTAGACCTTATTTATTCCCATCAGAAAATCAAAACAGTCAGCACAGCATGTTTGACAGACTGTGCTCAACAGATGCCCAGAACTGGAATAGCATGGGGTACTAAGGTCAGCAGTGAGATTCATTGGCAGAGATGTGTGTGGGAAACTTGCACAGCATCTGCCTGCATTATGCCTTTTTTCAAGTCAATGATAGTCGTCCCTTGCTTTTAAACATCAAATTGATGCAGAAATAAGGCTTTGAACAACAGATACTTATTAATTTGCTGCTTGCTAGTCCTTGGGTAATTACTGCTAGTAATTCAGAAAGCCAATTACTGGTTTACGAAAGTGAGGTATTATTGGAGGAAGACTTGGAATGAGACACTTTCTTCGTATTAGGCTAAACTTAAGGCTAAAATTTACTCAGTTCTTAAGCAAATTATCAGCATAAGAGACTGTGATGGTGCCCCATTTTTTGTGCCATTTTGTTGCGTAATTTTATTTCAGTTCTTGTGTTGTTCAAAGCCCCATGGATATATTCAATAGCTCCATTTTTACCCAGGCAATAGAAACAATTCAAAGTACAAAACTGTGAAGTTCCAAATGATAACTCAAAAACCCTGACTGATTTTGTCTTGATCATACGTGGTAGACAAACACAGTTTCAATATCAGTGTTTCCCTGAAGCAAACTTCTCATCAAATCATAACTTCTTCATTTACACTTGAAGTGACTTTGTGAGCAGAGCAAGCTGTGAAGCCCAATCAGATACAAAAACAGGCACAGAAAAGCCTGCAGCAGGAAGAACGAATTCCTGCCTGGGACTGGGCACAAAGGAATGTCTTGAAGAGCTGAAGGGAATTCAGCCCTTATTTTACTATGAGGAGGGAAGGATGAAGGTTGTGAGGAAAGCTTGTATATCAGAAAGCAGACTCCTGATGGGTGAT
Organism: Eudromia elegans; assembly: GCA_003342815.1. Taxonomy (NCBI): domain Eukaryota; kingdom Metazoa; phylum Chordata; class Aves; order Tinamiformes; family Tinamidae; genus Eudromia; species Eudromia elegans. The sequence continues at coordinate 2,060,900 of PTEX01000114.1, read as the reverse complement.
GAAAAGCAGAAAAGCAAATGAAAAGCAGAAAGGGATGCTATTGTGGATTTATACGGCACACAAGAGCCACAAAGACAGATAAGGGAACTGATCATGTGAAGATATTGGAGGGAAAGTCCAAGCTGAGAAAGGCATTTGAAATAGAAAGGATGATAAGGAGGATAATTACTAAGCCATATTCTCAACTCATTAAAACACTGAGCAGAAGATCTACAGTACTGTTTGTAAAGAAGGGATGCATTCGATCATGGCAGGAGTCCAGCTGCCCTATGTTAGAGGTCCCTTTGCAGACGGACCATCCGTTTCTGGAAAATGTACAGAATCTGTCCAAGTGCAACACAAGTTGTGTGTCAAAGGTAGACCGTGGCTCCATGTAAACTTCCGAAAACCCATATGGCAGTACAGTTGGTGCACACTGACAGCTTGGTACAGCCTATTTGCCTCCACTCATCTAAAAGTGGGATTGGTATGTATTTGCTATGAGGAAGTTTCCTACAAAACTGCTCAGATATCATCTCAAAGCTGCTCATTCTTATGGAAACAAACAGAATCTCACAGGATAAATGCAGCCTTGCTTAAATTTCAGCTCATCTTTCATAAAAGTATTCTATAAGATTAATTTTTAGTTTATAATCAGTGAGGTGCCATCATATCCTTCCTCAACAGTAAAAGCTGACGAGGATACAACTCTGTCCATGCAGATAAGCAATAACCAAAAGGAAAAACTAACTTTTCATGCTGATTACTTATAAATTACTGATTATTACTGATAAATAACCAGAATTTTCCAGGAAACGCACCAAAATAGCATGGTAAAACCTTTGTCAGTCTGACAAATCATCCAATAGTAGGATATGCACTAGGCCAGCCTATGGATCAAGACGAATTTATGACATAAATTATGTTTAGCTAATCACTTTCCTTGAGACACCTAAGCATGATATTTTGCTACGATATCTGTAGTTACCAGCAGCAGAGAATACCTCTTGAGTGGCTTCTGTCCTCCTCTTCTGTGAAAACTCAGAAAATAATGATCATTGCTCCCCTGCACAGAGCGGACACCACAGGGACCAATGTTGTTACTCGTCTTGCTTGCAAGTGTGTGGGAAAAAGCTAGAAGCTTAGAAAGGAGACATGGTTTGCAAGATACTCACCTGAGAAATTACTTCTGTTCCTGTGTGAAACTGCCAGCTTTGGATCAGAGGCTGTGCTGGAGCTTGTTGCGTATGAAAGACTGGCTTAGCCAGCAGGGTTTTGTCTGTAAGAGGAATTTGGCTTGGGAATTAAGTCTGCCAGGCCCATCAAATCCCCATTGCCTTTGGGAACAGACACAGGCTCTGAAATGAAGAGGTTTCATTGTTTGCTCTGGAGGGGCTKCTTATCTCCTTTCACAAATTTGTTTTCCACTGTCTGAAGAATATTACATATATTTGGGGAAATTAAATTATGTCAGGGAACCAAAATCTTCATGTGGGCCTATGTGGGTATTTTATGCTTTTAAAATAAATGGATTTGTACCTTTTTATTGCAAAAATCAGAAGCCTCATTTTTCGGTAAAACATATATTTGTGGACTATGTGAATTGTGCACGTGCTGGTGACTAAGTAGGGTGATGATAATTCAACTTATTTCTGGACTCACTGGCAAAAGTAACAAGCTGGCTCACTGCACTGCTTATGAAATTTCTTTAAAGAATGTGTTTAGAGTMTTTAGATAAATGGGAAGAGAGGATGCCCATGAATGCTTCTAGACTGATAGTGCCCGGAATAACAGCAATTACTCCTCACACAGATAGAAACAATTTATCTCTCCTCCACAAGGAAGGAAGCTGGATGTTCTTCCCTGTTCTTAMAAGCAGGATATGTAGATTGTTAAAGCAACGCGGCTTCCTCTTTTCCTTGGAWCTTCAGAGCCTCTTCCAGGGGTACAGCAGCAGTCTCCACTTCGAGGACAAGATAGAGTCCTCCACATGATTCAACCCTTGCAGGAAGAAAGGTGTACCGCACTCCCACAGTAATGTTTCTATAATAATTTTCRTGAAATGTTGCATTCATTCCCTGGGAAACAACTCTTTGAGGAGCCACTGCCGTCAGTTGCTCCTGGCAAACTCRTCACAGGAGCTTACGGGAGGAGGCCGTACTGGGCACTGGACCACAGAGCTGCTCTGCTCTTCAAACTCCTTCGTGCTTCCCGACACGTAGGCTAGTGGGAGCTTTGCCTTTTCCACAGCTGGGCCCTGCAGCAGGCCCCAGTAAAGCAGGTACAAGTGTGTGTATATATCTATATTTTTTTCCATCAGTTAATTGCTTGTGCTTTCTGGGTTCTAGCTTCTTTTTTTCTTAATATGAATTTTTGAGGAGAGCAAGATTATTAGTTTTTTTTGCTGTTGTTGTTGAAATGAACTCAAAAGTGCTTCATTGCCAGCATTTCATTTCTCTGCTTGTGCTTGCTTTCATGTTCCAGTTTCCCTTTSCATTGCGGTCTAGGCAATGACGTTAACTCTTACTCTATGGACTAGTTCTTAAAATAGGACTATCCTAAAATACTAAAGAAGAAGCCTTTTTTTCCCCTTGAGTGAAAGCAGGTGAGAGATGTTCTGGTGATACCCCTCGTTCACTCTGTGCTGAAGGGTAAAACTTCCCATTTTATAGACAGTCTACAAAGCAGTTGCTCAATTATCACTAATTTTATCAGGAAACAGAAATATTATTTTTAATCTAAGTATCCCTCTGAAACAATGAGAACTAACAGTTACAATGTGCTTCTGCATGAACAGGAAAGAGAATTCAATGGAATTATGATAGCCACACAATAGAGGTAAAGATGCAGTAAAATGATCTACATTTTCTTGTGAAGAATTGACGTGCAAAATAATAATAGGAAAACAAACAAACAAGCAAAACTGAAGTTCAAGAACAGGGAAGCATCCATAGGGTCACAGACCAAGCCAAAATCATGACCCTTTTAGTTCTGCAAAGAAATGCCTCAACTACAACACTGAGTCACCAGTCATGTCAATCTCAATCCACTGTCGCCCCAAATTTCTAATGTACAGTTGARTATGAAAATATTGGTGCCACCCTTCCCTCACCTTTGGTTGCATCATTTCATAATTATGTGACTTGCAGCCTTCACTTAGAGGATTTCAGTTTGATACCTGTTACCAAGAATAGCAGCTAATAAAGCTTGAATGAAAGAAGGATAGTAATAAATTGATGTAAAAATATAAAAATCCTTGTAGGTATTCATTTATGGAAAAGACCTAGTTTTTGTGAACTTACCAAAGCAGGAGCTGATACAAATTCATCTCTGCTCTGGTATTCTCCTCCGTCTGCAAAATAAGGTAATTTCTGCATCAGCTAGCAATAGTTATTACAGAACTTATTATTTTCAAAATGTATCATGCTAATCTGACTAGCTGCAAGTATATCATTTGGTATTGCTTTAGACGTGAGTGGCTGGCCAGGCACAAGGTTATGTAAATTATTTCAATTAGGACAAGAAACTAGTGGGGGAATCACACCGCTCTAACGTTAAGGAGCTGATACACAAGGAAGCAGCAAGTCTGGCCCCTCATTAGAAGCACAGAACCACACACTTAGAAGGCAGGAGGATCACGTAGACAGGCAGAGTTGTGCACCCTAGGACACGGTGAACGCACACCGTATTTATACCATCTCACAGGAACTTTGTTTGTCAATCCATGTACTTGGTGTCATCTTAAAATAAGCAGTATGTTTCCAAAGTTAAAGTCCACTCCTTGAATTAYGTGCATGTTACTGTGATGAAAAGAAATATTCAGGCTCCAGTGATGYAAGAGGGCAGAGCAAGCAAAACCCTTCCCTTCCTTGCCCTGTCACAGCAGAATAATAGGTAGTTTGAACATTAAAAGAAGGAAGGTTTTCCCTCTTCCCTTAAAATATCAAGAGGGAAAAGAGAAAAATGAATTTTAATTTTGAAGCTTTTGTCCTCTACTTTCCCAGCACTTCTCAAGAACTCTACTTTTTTTTTTCCTCCCAAAAAAAGCCTAAAAGAAATCAAGCAAAAAGCTTTCTCAGGAGCTATTTGGAGTATGTCTGCTGGGAGAGCGTGCTGTGAGTTTGGGCTACAGCCCTGGCAGCACTTAGCGAAGCGCCTCAACAGCCACAATTCAGAAGCGCCCGAGGCCGAGCCTGTCGCACGTCCCAGCTCCGAGAGGGCCCGCCCGGGAGCGCCGGCACGAGGACACAGCCCCGCCGGGATGCAGCCACACCGCGCGCCGCCCTGTCATCCCTGGCCTGAGCGGGTGCCTCCTAACCAAGGGCAGGCAGCTGCGGCTGGGGACAGGTAAGATTCCGGTTTTTCTCTGCCTCTTGTCACTTCCCTGAAAGATCCTACTGAGAAAAAGTCTTGTTTCCATCACAGTATTTTAAACTAAAATTCAACACCAYTACCCACGTTAAAGTCCATCTTTGCAGAAGCCTAATTGTAATACTGATCAGAAGACTCACGCTAACTAAACTCTTATCCTGCACTTACACATATGGAGACCACAGGCACGACAGCAGAAGGGCATTCCCCAACAACCCATTTCCAGCTTGGAATTCCTGCTAGTTTATTTAGTTTGACTGACTCAAGTACATTGCTGCTCTCGAGTTAGTTGCTATGGAAGGAACGCTTTAGTACTGTCTTTCTTCTAAAGAGTTCATGATTTTGCAACATTTCAAATAACACTGATGGCTTAATGTTTGCAAACAGTATAACATTTAATATTTGCTAGGCACAATGAGAATCGTAGTTTATAATTTATTATTCAAAAGTTCCATAAAAATATTTTATGATAAAATGTGAGGACATGCTTAAAATATTCATGAAAATAAACAATACATAATAAATATATTTCTACTATGTCAATAGGTAATAAGGAGGTAATCAAAGATGCAGCTAGGACTTTAACAAACGAAATGGAATTTCAGTATTTGAAAGTGGGTTTCTGAATTAGGCTAATTCTTCTATTCTCCAAAGCAATGAAAATATTTTCACTTTCAATCCATCAGAACATCATCAAATTGCACTGAGTTTTTTTCCTCCCTCAAATTCAAACAAAAAAAAAGCCTCCAGAGCAGGAGCTTTCCGTCTCGCTTGTCATCARGTTTCTTAATGCACTATTTGGCTCTAGCAGAGAGCAAACATAAGCAGTGGTTTAAAACGTGAGCCAGTTGTGAGCTGAAAGTTTATGAAAACATGATCCAGTAGAGACAGCTAACRATAAGAGTGAAAGTATTCCGTCCCCATTCTGGCCTGTCTCGTGAGCTGTTTATATGCCTCAAGCCCTTAATTAGTATTTTACTCAATCTCAAATTACAGTCCCCAGGAGAGGGCTGGTATGGGATGCCTGATCTCCAATGGTTCCGGATACCTTAATTCTAAGCCAAAAGGTAGCCTGGCAGAGAAGCCAGCGACGGTGTCGGACAGCGCAGCAGAAAGGACCCGCAGCTGCATCGTGCTTGGACACAGCTGTCCAGAACCCGCTTCCCAAGCCCATGCTCAGGGGTTAGTTCACAGCCAGCCCCTTTGCAAAGGGGCATTTCATGAAACTCCTTGCTAAGTGAACCCCAAAGAGTGAGCCCTGGGTGCCCGGCTTCTGAAACCGAGCGGTGCGGCTCATTCAGTGGCTAGCAGTATTTCACTGGCAACAAGCAAACTTCAGCTAGATTCAGTATTTCATCATTTGTCTTATGCTCTACACCTGTTAGTCCTCAAAAATACTGCTGCTATTTTTGCTYGCACCTTTCTCTTGGTTACAAAAAGGAGCCTCACTACACTTAGAGCCTGTCAAAAGCCTTTTATGCTTCCTAAACAATAAATAAGACCAGATCTTAAAGAACTGCCAGCTTGATATCAAGGGAGACAAAGAATTAACTCTTTGAAACAAACCAACTTGGAATTTTGCAATTAGTAATTGCAAATGAGGCAAAAAGATGGCATTGCTCCTGTATTAATTTCCCAGTCTGGAATGCAAAGCCATCACATACTAACAATTTGACCAGCATACGCCTGGGAAGAGTTCTTGGTTCTCTTAAAATTCGTCCTTTTGTGTCCTAGCCTGCAGCTAAGAGGGCACTCTGTCCTGCTGGTGACCACACTTCCCAGGATTTTTAAAAAGAACTTTTGCACAGTTGACTAGAGTTTTGCATTCCACACGCCAGCAATGTCTTCACTAAGCATGTGAGGGGAGTAACAATACGGACACAATGCAGGATGTCACTTAGCAATATATCATGGTGCAAAAGAAGATTAATGACATCATCCAGGTAAGGGACAGGATTTGCCTAATATGAGAAATGCAATCATTTAAAAACACAGAAAGAAGAAGAGTGATGATGGAATCTGGGCAGAAGGCATGTAAAGGACAAGCAGCCCATTACAGATGTCCTATTTAGGAATGTCTGCCATTGATTTGGACTTCTAAATAAAAAAAAAGAAAAAAAAAAAGACGCTAGCAGGGATCTGGTGCCTCGGCAGACACAAGCTGCAGACTATTGCGGATGTCTTTCCATTCTTCATCAAACAAGATTCAGAACAGTCTTGTGCTTCCATGGATCACCTCATAAACAAATTAGAGGCAATAATGTAATAAATGACARTTTGTCCCACAGTAGGACATATACTTACAGTTATTACTTTATTTTTATTTCCACATAACCTAGGCATGTTAGTCACAAAGCAGCATTGAGATGAACAGAACAAAAAGACTGTCCCTAATTGGATACCCTTCAAACTAAGGACTAAGCAAAAGGCAAAGGAAGGATATGGACTGGAGGAGAATTATGATATGACAATATTCAGCAACGATATCAGGAATATCAGTTAGTTTAGTGAGCCAGTGGTTCACTTTTTGCAGGTTCTTTGCAAAGGGGACTCTAAGGGGGTTTTTAAAGTTTTAGAGGCAGCTTTGCAAATGTGCATGGAATTTCCTTCCTAGAGTAAGGGACTGCATTTGAAAACGTATCAGAGATAGCAAACTCAGACTATGAGGGAATTTTGGAAGAAAGAGAACCAAAGAGGCAGACCTGGTTAGGGAGCACCCAAGCCCCAGTCTTGTGCCAACTCGACTGCTCTCAGTTAGCTAAGAAACAAGAAAGGAATGAAGAAATGGTCCAGGTAAAGTTGTGAGTTACAAATTAAATAAGTGTTCTCGCTATTTTCATTRTTGCTGTATATGATATCAGTAAATAAATGCTTACTTATATTTTCAACTAATGCCAAACCAGAATCAGATTTCTCTGCTTGAATTCAAAAAGTTTGCCCTATATCAGCATAAGAACAAAAAGGAACTATTCTTGACCAAATGGACTAGACCCAGCTACCACAAACAAAGAAACAAAAATAACGGATGTCACCTACATTTAGCAAACATCGCTCAACCYGAAACACTTTTTAGTGTAAATGTGCACATGAATATAACATAAATATAAATACAACAGAATTTGGATAAACATTCAGTTCCACCTAAAATACTGATGGCATTAAGTATTTTATTAAAAATAAGTAAAGAATGAGGGGGCAATATAAAGTAAGCTAGGAACAGAAATTGAAATAGATTTTCTAGATTCCTAAAAAGAAATCCATTCCCTTCACTTTGCCATCATGGCCTGCTTCAGGATGATCATTTGCTTATGGAATTCAATTACTAGGTGAAATGTAAAATCACAATCAAAGTACAATAAAGCCAACTGAAATCACAGCTCATATACAGCTATGCAGTTTTCAGCTGAAGAAATTTCTCTTTCTCTCTCTCTCTCGTACACACACATCTTGCCTGCAACTGCATCTAGAGTAAGTACATTTTCCAGGGCTATTTGACTCACAACTTAGCCAGACTACGCTAACTGATAGCACTTATTTTCTTGGAAAGCATGTTTTCTGGGYGCTGAAGAGCACAATTTTGCTGAGTGCAGGGCCCAGCATTGGGGAAAAAAATCAAAATTTGCCACTTATTAAACTAAATGTCCTTGATGCTTTGTGCAGACAAAAATACTCTCCCCTTGACCCTCAAGTCCATTAACTTTAGGAGAGTAGTTCTGCAGTTGCTGGTCTCCTATGGTGCCCTTTTCACAGCAACATGATAAGCTCTCAATATACAGTGAGKTATTCTTTGTAGCATAATGTAGGATATATGGTAGCTTCTTACCTTCCTCCCCCTCTGGGATTCCCAGGATTTGTATACTGTGTCTCCTCCTTATCTGTTTTTCTAAGAGTTCCACCTAGAATTTAAGAATTTATGAATTTATTATCTTTCCCGGGCTTAGTCGATAGAGAAGAATTGCACTTTAACTTTCCTTCACCACTTTTTTTTTTTTTTTTTTTTNTATTATTATTATTGTCAAGACAGTTGGAGCTACTTGTTGCTCCAGGCAGCCTGTTAATTTGTTCATTCCTCCAGTGCAGGCACGCTTTACTTCCCCGTGGGCACAAAGCCTGCAGTGCTCCTTGTAACAGGAGGCTTCTTCAATTAATCTGCATAGATGCTGAATTAAAGCAGGCAACAGAGCTCTGGCTTTACAGAAGACASCACTACACTGTCTGTGTTGCCCTATAACATTAAAGACTTCCAAATTTTTGTCCCTGTCTGTTCTAGTATTACTGCAAATACCATTATAGCTGTTTAAGAGAGAGTCTCTTCATTATTTACTATCATGAGGAGAAAATTCCTCCTCCTAAAAGCTCTATAAGAAGGCACTACCTTGGTTTTCATTGGCAACAAACTCAAAATAGCAAGTCCAGCACTGAGGTGAAACACTCACTTCACACTAATTTGTCCTAAATTTATCCCATTCCCGTTTAAAGTTGGGACACCTGTCTTTTCAACCCTCTCAATTTCTTCATACACTACTTCATTTTAAAATCCTCCCTTTCTTTTGTTGACTATTTCTGTGAAAACTTATTAGCTCTTCAGGGCTGTATATACAAATGATCTGGATGGTATAATTATATATCTTGCTATTTTTCTTAAGTATAAATACTACAGGCATACAAGTGTATGAAAGATTAGTTAGGCACTGTGTYACATACTCCTTCCTGGTCAGGATACAGTCGTAATTATTATTTTCTGCTATTTGACATCAATTTGTCTGAAAATACTTGCCTGCAGTTTCAACACTTCTCAAGTTAGGACATATCTAACCATAATTTAACCAGCTCACTCAAGGAAAGCCACATTAAAATGCTCCCTAGATTAATCTGTACAGACTATTTACCATATGTTCCTAGAATATGACAGTAGGATGGAATTTGAAATGTCAACACATTTCACGTTAATGAAATTATTTTAAAAAACCCACACATTCTAATATATTTGGATTTGACTGAACTGAAACTGATTGAGAAATTAGAGAAAAGTCAGTGAAGAAAATGAGCATCCTGGGCAATTCTGCATCTAAATGCACATGCAGCACTGCAAAGCAACAGTGCAGGGCACACGTGGCAGGAGGCCTGAATTCCCAAAACCACCATCACCCGCTGGCATCAGTCCCTGTACTCCACCCCGCTCCTCCCTCTGCTAAACTCCCTAGGACAAGGCAGCTGTGGATACTTCTTGGGCTCTGCCTAGATCTGCCGCTGCAGGAGCCTTTGCTGCCCAGCAGAAGCTAGGACAGACCTTTGTGGGATTCTGGTGCTTTGTTGATAGCTTATTTTTCTTGCGAATGCATTTCCTCATTTGCTTGAAATTTGCATAACTGTGGTCAGCATGAATGCCTTGCATATATGAGCAGGGAAAAGGAGACCCTTGGGTAAATCTGGCAAAGAGATACATTAATATCTGTAAAAACACTACAGTTGTATGATACCTGATTATATGATAGAGTTGTTCCCAGCTAACTAACAMGTGGTAGTTGCTTAAAACAGCTACAAAAAACAGATTAGGTACTGGAATTGCACATAAAAGATGTGTTCCCTTTATGCATCAAGGCTCTGTCCTGATAAACATACAGTTGCACCCAAGAAGGAACATAC
>PTEX01000114.1:1984104-2050814 GCA_003342815.1 Eudromia elegans | reverse complement strand
GTATCTGCCCCACAGTCAATTCCTTTTTTTAGAATGAAGGTCTTTAAGGAACAGTATTAATTAGTCCCCTCTTCCTTCCAAACACCCTCTCCTGTCCAAAATGCCTGACCTGTGAAAACAGCTGGGCTTTCACTGCTTCTGGGGGCAGTGCAGGAACCAGCTGAAAAGAGCAGGACAGGGTCTCCTTTGGAGCAACTGAGAGCAGGGAGCTCCCAAGCTTTCTGCTTGCATTCACCTGGCAATGTAATCCCTGATTTTGCATTACTTATTGCCTCAATATTTTACAAAAGATCACACAAGGCTTCTAGAAGAAGGGAAACAGAAGTCACAGAATGGAGGTCTATGAGGCTACATGACTTATCCTGCAATTTTGGGGACAACCATGTAGCCCTGTTGTGCATCCTAGTCAAGTACATACAGCCCAAAGAGACAGCAAACAGTGACTGTGACAACAGTGAAATCTCCTCTCCAATACTTGCTGATACGACGTGTGTGACTGGATCTAGCTTTAAAACAGCCCCCACCTCATCCTTTTGGTGGCTCATCCCTAATGAGTTCTTATTATRTCACAGCGCACAGAAGTGTCCTGCTCAGACATTGTATTGCTAAATTCTCTGGGCTTTCAGACAACCTGCGATGAAAGATGATTCAAGAAAGGATAGTTATTTTAATGTTTGGAATCCCATATATTTAACAGCATTTCACTACATGTTATCATTCATCTAACACTAAATTCACTGTGAACTCAACAAAGGAARAAAATAGGCAGAAGAGAAGAAAGAAAGAAGCAAGGTTTCTCCTGCTCTTGAGCGCGGTAGCAGGAGGCTTCAGTCAGGCTGAAAAGACAATGGCCCGAAGGAGACGACGTGGCTGACGGCCAAGCGACGCCGTACACGGCGCGCAGGCTTTGTGCCCTGATTGCAGATGACAAGTAAGTGGACGTTCACRAAGAGTAGCAGTTTGGGAAAGGCAAAGGGAGCGCAGATTAGAAGATCAAACATTTGACAGACGCTCGTATCGGTAGGTCACACAGTCCACTACGCACTACCTGGCAGATGACTGGTGGCTACAGACTTAGTTGGCTTCAGTTTCTTCAAAATACACTTGAGTAAATACAAACAAATGAAAGRATATTTGATTTGAGTACCTAAGGTAACAAGCTCTTGCTCCACTCAAAACCCAAGAAGATTTGATATGCAGGGAATGAATCGTGACAGCTCTGACACTCAGACGGAGCCTCTGCGAGTGACGTCAGCCGCTTGGCCAATCCCCGCTCCACACAGTGTATATTAGTTTTCTTCCTTGTCTCGAGCTGTCACTTTAGGTTCATTTCATTGCAGTTGCCAAGTTATCGCAAGAGGGGAAAAAGGAAAGAGAAACTATCACAGTGAAGTCAGGATGACAGCCCAAGTACAGTAATCAAGGGAAATTAAAGGAGATTTTATTTTTAAATCACCTCCTCCACTTTCCCTTTTAAAAAAAATCAAGCAGAAGAAGAGACACAGGTAACTTTCAAGCCATTTGAAAGAGGCTGTCATATAAGGCAGCATTTTGAGAAATGTACTAATTACCATTGAAAATCCACTCAAACTTGCAGGATCTACCTTTTTTTTTTTTTTGTATCTAACATAAAGGGAATAAACCCGTCTGTCAGCCAGGAGAGCCCTGCCAAGTGCAGTCCTGTTTGCTTGGAGCCTTCTTCCATTAACACAGGCGTCAAAGGGGAGACGGTGTCTTCCCCAGGTCAAGATCAAGCCGGGGAGCCCGCTGTGCCTACTCGCTGCTGAACACACAGAAATAGCCAGCCTGGCTCTGTAATTCTCAAGACCAAATCCGAGCTGGTCTCAGCAGTAATTGGAGTAGTATCATCCGTAACAGTACAAATCATGACAGCTAGTCCTGTAATGCAAGGAGTTATTCAACCCCCAAGAACAGCTAGAGCATAGTAACGCTCTGGCTCTGCCGTAGACTCTCGGGCAGTTTGATGCAAGGACCAGAATGTAAGAATCCATTTGATCCCTATACGTGTAAGACGGCCTGTTTGAAATGACAATGTTCCAGGCATAAGTACTTCCTAACCCCCGAGAGGTACCTGCKCCATGGGTGCCAACCAAACACTATGAAGAAGCAAACAAGACAGGGAGAGCAGTTAAAGATATTTGAAAATGGTGACACTCAGCAATTTTTATAAAAAGGGAGGAAAATTGATATCAGCAATATACTTAMATACTCATTATAGATGTTCTGTATCCTATATAACAGCACTAGCACCGCTGCACAATCAAACTAGAAGCAGCATCTTATCTCTCCTATTTTTAATGTACATATTTTACTACTTTTACTGGTCTATTTGGTAAGATCTTTAGGACCTGGTATAGCTCACTTTTTCAGTGAATTTCACACAATCTCCTGACATCACGGCAATAAGTGTTACTTCAATGGGTGTCTGGAATTAAGTCCATTACCTGTGCACAGGCAGGATTTCTGCCTGTACACAACCGTGTAGACCATAAATTTCTGAGGAACAGGTACAGCTCTCCTGCTGGACCTAAGGATACATGCAATCTAAATAAACAGGTATGTCTGAATTATCGCTATTTTAGGCATATTGTATGACAACATATCTGAAACAGATTATAAAGCAAATAAACACATGCCTGTTGTATCAACAGCTAGCAAGTTGGATACTTCTGAAGGGAATGGGTGACAAACTGGGAAAATATACTTGCATCCTTCTATGAATATTAAATGTGACTTCTTCCCGTTCAGTTTTCTATTACTGCTTAACCCGAATGARCTGAGTTCAATCAAAGGAAGCTGCAAAGGGTTTGTTAAAGAAGTGGGCAGGAAAGATGAAAGAATGGCCTAGATAAGGAACATTCCTCAAAATACAGACACCCAGTTTATAGCTAGAAAGAGGGACTCCTTGTGACTAATGCCAAAAAGGGGAAGATCAGAAGACAGTGATCTGTTAAAAAATAGGTCCTACAGATAGGGAGCGATTTAGGGGTAAAGTAAAAAGAACCATCCAAAGGGAGAAAAAGCCTGGAAAATTCAGAAGCAGCCAGAATCGGCCTGCAGAGCAACGTGGACTGCTCCTCCYGGCTCAGCTGCAAGAACAAGGCACTGCTGAATGAGCACTACAGGCAAACTAAGGCATGTGGATACGATCCTTCCCACCATGTAGATCCCCTGCTTTGCACTTCAGCACACTACAAAGTTGCTCTTAAAGAATATAGAAAAACATGCATACGYGATAACATACAAAACCATGTTTCTGGGAAAAGTACCAGAGGTCTCAGTCTCTTGTAAACAATAAAAAATAGTTATTTATGAAAATTTCTGGCCACTGAGGATGGAAATGCTGTATGTATCTTTTCCATTGATATAGTATTGACTTTTTCACTTAGGTCTTCCATCAAAGTCAGTGGCATTTCCCACTGACTTTGATTTGGGCACAAGTGTTTACACAGTCACAAGTAATTAAGGTTATGGAAATATGGGCAGCATCGTTACAAGAATAAACCTSAAAAGGGTGTTTTATACACTGCCGCTAGAATGCTGCTCAATTAGAAGCCGCGCCAGCCTGCTCAGCATTGACTGCAAGGAGCKTGCCAATGCCRCTGATCGGCAGYGCTAACGCGGGGGCCGTTCACCAGRGCAAGGCGGCCTCGCGGCAGCCGCCCAAAGCCGGCCCCGTCTGGGGGATCACGGCTCGGCATCACACCTCCAGATCCACACGGGTTTGCTGGGTWTAAACCTCTCCTGTCTCCTGTGGTTTCTGGATTAGGTGCAGGTGCACGAGACCATGCTCTCCTTTACGCAACCGTAGGCCCACTGTGACAGGACCGTGGTGAAATGTGGTAACAGTTGAGTGACTGTGTAAGGGATAGCTACTGGGCCAGCACCCGCATACACACAATTGTTGCACACAGAYAGAGGAAGAATCATTCTCCCATCTTAAGAAAAGTAGGGAGGAAAACAATGAAATTAATTAGGTAACCAAGCATACTATACTAACASACCTAAGGTACAGTATATCCTCACAGTGAATGGAAAAGTAATAACAACAAAAAAAAMCTTTGAAATTACAAAAAAGTCAGAGTCACTACACAAGTGCCTGAAAAACAGGAAGTGATCTACTGTTACCTGACTAATTCGGACATCTCTGCACTTGCTTCCAACACAGTGAACCTCTTTTCTACCCTTTGAAAAAGTAGTGCCCAAAGAAAGTTCTCTGAGGTGAATGTTATACGTTATCATCTTAAATAAAGCCACAGAAATGTATTTGGACAAGGTTTGGACAAAGGACTGGTTTTAGCTTTGTAGCTTCCATTATTCTTAAAGAAATTCAAGCACTACATCTCTTGTGCTTTCTTTAAAAAGTGCTTCATTGCATCCCGTTGCTTCCCCAGTAACAGTCTATTTTTGTAGGAAGCAATGTAAACCCATGTCATTGTCTGAGACAAGGCTGAGCCTGCACGGATTTTGAATGGCTAGCATAGAGGGGCGATACCAGGTGAGGCGCAGCTTTACAACTGAACGGCTGCACAAGCTTAGAAGTGCCTTAGCTACCCCACGTGTTCGTTGTAACTGTTGTAAGCGACGGCACGCGAGCCGAGTAGCAAGATACAAACAGCACTTGCCAGAGGTCACCGTGCAATGAGCTCCCGAGGCAGCCCGAGTTTTGTGGGGAACTTCCCTCYGCCTTAGTACCGAAGTCAGCACCCCAGAAAGGGCCGAGAGCGCCCTGCAGAGAGAGGTTCCCCGCTGGWCTAGAGCACCAACAGGCAGTAGGGTGGGAGACCACTCTGCTAGGAAGAGCCCAAGGGAGACCTTCTTGTGTGCTGTTCTCCTGTGACCCACGGTGTCTCYGTCTGGCATCTTTTCAGCACCAAATTCTCCACGGTCCCTTTTGGGCAGACAAAGTCTCCTTTGATCATGCATGCTCCACGGGCTGCGTGGATGTYGGCGCCCTGCCTTTTCCAGCAGCCTCCCCAGGTGGCCAAGTCCCTGCTCGYTGGGTTTCCTCCCAGCTCGTGCCTCATTTCAAAGTCTCTTTGGGCAGGAACAGTCAGCTCTGCYCCCTGCCCTCCTGCCAGGCCCGTCCTCCTGGCCACGCAGAGCCCGGCCAGGGCAGCGCRGAGCACTCCAGCTCTACCACCGTCTGAAGGATCAAATGCACTGACATTTAGCAGACAAAACGGGCATCACTGATTCACATTTCTGAAAAATGTCACCTTTACAGWTTATAAGGCTAATGATTATTGCCTGAAGCCAAGAAAGGAGATATTTAAGGCCAAATTGGAATCAGAAGTGATTGCATTGAAATCAGTGGACTTATTCCTGACCACAAGAGTAATCTGTTTTCCTATAATAGGAATAAGAAGCATTTCGGAAACTTTGAATTTAAGAAAAGGAGATTCTTACATTGCTTTTGCTTTTTCCTTGCTTTACAGAAGTCTGTTGCATAAGATGGTTCCKTCTTCTCTACATTATTTGTTCTGCTACCTACACAGTTATATATTAATTCTTTATAATCAATTATGCATATTAAGCTATTCAACTACATTCTGACACTGTCCCCACTCCTAAGACCAGGATCCTTTTTTTAATTTTTTTTTTTATCTTAGCAGTTTTGTCTGTAAACAGACAAAATGGAAAATGGGAAAATGATSTGAATGAGAATACTTGGCATTTCAAACTTGGGGGGAATGGTGTTTAGACTAMTACAACTTCACCAGTTGAAATATTTATTTCTCTGTTGCTTAGGAAAGGTAGATCTCCTGGGAAACAAGGCATTTGTTGCACTGAGAAAATCCATAGTTATGGGATTTCSTAAAACCCCATGCAAGGGAGAGGGTGTGAGTTAGAGCCCCATTAAAGTCTCTCTCTCATAGAATCATTATTCTAAAATGCTTCCCATTATTTATTCCACACATCTAAAGCCAAACACACCGATCCACTTGCAGAAACAGGCACAAATCCACTGATATAAATGACTGTGGATCCTCCTACAACAACAGTGAATTTGGCCCTTACATACACAGTTTTATTTCTCCTCTAAGCTAAAAATACCTTTATATTTCAAGACTACCCTTTATTTGAGTTTACATCCCTCAGGACCAGCGCACAGCAAAGCAGCAAACAGGCTGGAGGGGCTTTAGTGAACAGAGAACTCACAAAATGTGATCACAACGTGCTTTACAGCATGAGGAAATCCCAAGGGATCTCCCACATACAGCTCCTAAACACTGGGACGARCTAAAGCTGTCTGTCTAATCTATGGAAATGTGAGTTTCAAGCACTGATAAATTGGGATTGCTGAGAATAAACTCACTTTAAAATGCCAGCTTTTTCTTTTCCTTTTCTTTTTCCTCCAGAGAAACAAACAAAAAAAAAAAAATGATGAGAATATCCTATTCTAAATTTCATACACAGTAATTACTAYGTATCCATTCTGGCCCCCCACGCACCCAAATTACTTGGAATAAGTTGTCAGAGTAAATTGGCTATTCTTTCAACATTGGTAAATTATTCTTCTATTGTGGACTCCTACCTTGATAATTCAGGATACCATAATTTTCATTTACTAAGTGTCTTTGACAATTTTGCAACAAACTACTAAGCTGTTTCTTTTAGAAACCTATTAGGTAATTATTTTATTGTAAGRAGAATTAGTCTAGTTAGATTAAGAGGAAAGAATTGATGGTCATAAGATGGAGGTCAGGAGGAAAGGAGCTATGAAGCAAGATTAGTGGGATGTGAAGAATATCCACCTCGTCATACAAATATCCACCTTGTCATACACATTACTTACATACAAACCTGCTTGTATTCTCACATCTCTCAACCAGCAGTGTTTTCTCTCAGAACAGTGTCGTATGCTCCAGGAAAGAAACCAGCATTATACCAACATCACCGTATCACTGAGTCAAGATCTCCTCCCAATCTGCCTGTCACATGCTGCTTATTTCTTCTTGGACAAGCCATTTCTAGACCTGCTCTAAGTGACTGCCTTCAGAGTCCACCCCTGCGTGCACAGAAACCATCTGCCCCCACGGGGACCGTGGSCCCCTGAGCAACTCCTCACGCACCGAATTCAAGCACATATAGAAYACACACACCCCTCCCCGTGGGGCCCCTTCACAGGCTCAGCCTGCTACAAAACACCTGAACTTCTAGGAACCRCTTTCATAGGAAGGGCAACAGAGCCCAAAGCACACAGCGATGACTGGACAAACCTCCGTCACGAGCAGCTCTCCTGCACCACACGCACTCTTCTCTCCAGCCGGACCAACCTGCCCACTTCTCTGCAGGGCAATTCCTAGGCCTGTGGAGCACTCTTGGCTCTACCTAGAAACAGCAGCACACAGAAAGCAGCTCCCAAACTGTAACGCAGCCGCAAACAGAGGAGGGTAAAAAGAGGGCAGGGGGAAGGAGGGAAGGGAAAGACAGCTCAGTGTAAAGCAAAACACTAATTTAGAATATAAATAATGACAAARCTCCTTTGTGCCCTTGAAAGGAATACAACTATTTTATAAACAGTGAGTATTTCATCTGTGAGGCAACTCAGCTTCAGGCCCTAGAAGCACYGGGAGCAAACAACAGTATAATGTATAGCAAAGACCTTCTCTCTGTGAATTTGGCAAGATTCTAACAGAGATGACAACTCTGGTCAAAACTATTTCCTACCTTCAGACTTTCATGCAGAAGTTTCATTATTTCAAGGAGTGGCGCCACTAACAAGGACTTTGAAAGCACAAGGGAAAACGTGCCCCTTTGCCCTATAGCACTGGGCTGGATTGACCAGGGCCAGCGGGACGCTCCCTGCCAGCCCAGCCCRGGCACCGCAGCAGCGGCTGGGCCTGTGCGGGCACCAGGCCCCTCTCACAGCAACCCCGAGAGGAACTTCCGATTTTCTGAAGTCAAATTAAAATGGGGATGGAGGGAATGGGAATGACACAATGGGAAAGAAAAGGATTCAAAATGTGTTTTGCTCAAGAAGTGCTTCGCTACCCATGATCTCTCAGAGGGGAAAAAAAAAAAGAGAGAGATCATAGCCCTAAAAAATAATCAAATTATTATTTTTACAAAACATTAATGAAGGAAAAAACAGAGTGACTGCGAAGCTGAGGAAAACAGAATAAWCTTTTAAATACATTTCTTTGCTATTTAGTTGTTTTATTGCAATAGTGGTCATAAATCTGAAAGTGAATCCAGAYACAAAGGGTTCTGAATAAAGCAGGGTGGATCTAAATCTCTCGCAGTGTTCCACAGAGCAAAGCCTCTATGACATTTTCCCTGACACAGGAACCAGAGCAGGTTTAACTGGCTCAGTTATAATGCTATATAACTTTGCTGGAACTCCGTGCAAACAGTGCAATTTTCCTGCTGTACTGTATGGAAAAAAATGGTAGTTCAAGGGAAGACAATAACAGAACTGCCTTTGACTCCAGTGAAGCTGGATCTCTCTCAAACACTCACGAGCTTATGTGAGACGTTAATCCAGGAGCTACTTCATTCAGCCAAGAGGAAATCAAAGCACCCGCGTTGCCCTTGCTCTGCTCGACACCCCCAGAGYTTGCCTGGAGTCCCCAAGGGGAAGGAGCCCTCCAGCCCACGCCCAGCGACAGCGGAAGCAGCCGCGCAGCCGGAGCCCAGGCCCGCTGGAACCCCGGCGGCTCTCGGCTGCCCGAGGCACTGCCGGGCCCAAGGGGAAGCCCGCGTTGTGCTGCGAGCCGTGCGCGCGCGTGGCAGCGGGGCTGCGAGCGCGTGACAAACACAGTTAAATGCCTCGTCAGGTCCCTCTGCCTCCCAAGGAATAACCACGCTGATTGCAAAGAAACATTTTRGCATTTCTCCGTATTCCCCCGTTTGATCTTGCTAGGAATGACTCTGATAAAACTGATGCACAATATCRTTTTTGATAAAATACATACTGCCTGTGGAATAATATTGTCCTGGTAGAGGCTCGCTCTTGAAAGCCCTTATCCTTTTGTATTTTCCAGCTCTTCAAAACTTTTTTTTTTTCCCCTGTTTGYCAGCTCAATTGTGTTAGAGGCTTATCCAGACGTCTCTATACTTGGAATAGAAAAAAAATACTTTGTTAAGATGTTAGGCAGCACTGAATGTAGTTATCATTATTGTGGCCTTTATATCTACATTACAATTTTGTCACAAGCTCAATGTAATATCTAGAAATTCCCTTAAAATAAAAACTAGTCAGTGTGTTATGAAATTACAGCCAGGACAGATGGCCAAATCCTGTCATTGGAAATAAAAGTAATGTTATAAGTGTATAACTCCATTGGGGAAATTGAGTACCATAATAAAGTAGACTTCCACTTTCTGCAATGAAATTCAATGACTGTTGAGGAGTTTAGGGTTTAGAAAATTGAAAAATGAAACCTTTGGTTTTCCGCTGCTGTTTGATGATGTGTAGCAAGTCCCTTTATGGACTGAGGCTAACATCCAAATAGTAACAAGCTTGCAGTGAATAGAGCCCACAGAGGATCAGCTACTAAATCTTGCAATAAAAGCTGTGTGATTTACAGTAAATTCCAGAGGGCTGACAGCACCACAGCTGAGGGCATAAACACTTCTTTCATGGCTGAAGCTTCAGTCAGCTCTGTCTGCTGTGAAGTACAATCGAGCAGTGAGGCATGCTGCTTACCAGCAATGACTTTGATAAATAACTAGGAAGTCCCACTGTTGGCTTAAAACTAGAAGTTGTTCAGTTGCAATTCTGCATTTGTCCTGCTTTAATGGGTATGGAAGTGGCTTTAGCTGTAATCTGTCAGTGATTGATTAGGCCTTTCTGAATCCCTTCCACACTCAGTTTGCAGCTCCCTGCTCTCCACAGTTAAAACAAAATTGGTACATATCTGACTGCCCTCTTATGAGGAAAGTAAACACTCTTAATTCTGCTCAAGTGAGTACAAGCTAAACGGCTACAACCAAAGCATTGTTGACAGACAACACGTCTTAACGACCCGGTGTCTAAACACGCAGGTTCGCGTGCATCTTCTCCGGGCCCCTTGATTATGCTGTGCTTTAACRTCCTAATCAGCATAATGTATTTTATGCATAGGTATGAGAGCCAAGGCTAAAGCAGAGCCTTGCTCTCCTAATTACAGGAGGGTTGAGTTCCCAGGCCTAATGCYGGATCATTCATTAACACGCTGCGTAAATTGGACACAATGTTAAACACGTGCACGAATGCCACAAAGCTAGGCAGAAYGGAGAGCAGAAGAGCTAAGAAAAGCTCGGATAAGGCTTGGCATATTTAATCGTTTATTTTAGATTTAGATGCATCTAGGTAAAATGCAATATCCATATGATCTGTTTTGATTTAGCAAGCTAGGAGAGTATTTTACTTGCAGTAAAGATCAGTTGTGTTTTTAGTCGGAGAAGCCTAAAAAAGGTAATACTACATCTAAAAATGCTACATGCATTAGAAAGTCAGTATGAGGAAATCACCTTATTTGATACCAACATAAAACCTGCTAAAACTCAAATGGTACCACCAGACTTGCACAGTAACTTCACCAGACTCTGGACACTATTCCCAATGCATATCCACAAAACATCATGAGAGGTTARAAACACAGACCTAACAAGGGGCAGAGTAAGGATAGTTCTTAGACTGTATATACTACTGTTCTGTAGGTTTATAACTGTTACTACAAGTAAACTGGGCTATATAGCATTGCTCTGTGTTGCTCTATGATGCTTAGGAAGAGTATAGATAAATATATTGGGTGCTACATAGCCTTAAACCAGGATATACTTGGAGAGAATTGCGCAGTCTTTATTTTTCCTTCACAATAAAACATTTTGCTTTTAATAGAAGTAATGTACCAGGTTAGAACTACTGCGTTACTTCAATTTTTACTGTCATCAGAATCACTGGACAATTTATTTATTTATTTTTAAAAGCATTTAATTACCTCTATATGCCAGTGTGTTTATTCCTCAAAGAAAACGGACAGAAGAACCCTGTTTTTTAACACAGAGGTATCAGAGTTTATGCAAAGAGATTTTTTTTTTTTCCTGTTTTATGGTGGACATTTGTTCAACATGAACAACAGCTATGACTGCAGTAAAGTGATTTCATTCTATATTTTGGGGGGAGTATTGCACTGCACTCACTCGTAATGAATGCTCAGTGCGTTTCTCATGTTTTTGTTGACTGAGCCAAGGGACTATCAAATAAAGCAACCTCACCCAAGAACATGTCTTCTGGTAACACTGACTGACTTGATTTGAACAAAGTCATTTTCACTTTTTTTTTTTTTTTTAAAGCAATTAAGTATGATTTTTCATTCCTGAAACCGTCCACCTCTCATTGCCTGACCTACATGCATTGAATTGTTCCCAAAGAATTATAAGGGCAAATTATTGTTGCCTTGAACTTTCCTTGCCGTGTCAGAGTAACAAGAAATAAGACATGGGAGTAGATAGTATTTGATTAGCTTAAACGTGTGTGAAAAAGAATTTTTACTCCCCTAAGGATTTAGGAAGTAGCCTAAGCATAAGTATACAATCAAGGAGAGATTTGCATACCTGAGAAACAGCAGTTCAAGCAGGAGAATGTGAGGTCAATCAGGAGTAACTAGTTAAGAAATTCAATTCGTGGCTATTTCTCCCATGCTTTTTTATACTTGTGATTTAATACGCGTTGATCTGAACTGCCATTAGTAGCTGCTGAGGGAATCAAAAGCTTAGGTCAAATTCACATATTAGACTGTGAAGCACAGTTACACTCCTGTAAGGTAAGTATTCCACGTTTCTTTAAAAGGGACAGAGGTCTTTTTTTTCCCCATTTAGAATGTCAGTCCCATAATAATTTCATATTACATCTATCAAAGTTCTAGTAACTCTTATAGCATGTTTTTAGCTGTATCACAAGAACTTTAAAAGCTAATAAAGTTACCGCAGAGGTGTGAAGATAATGAATTCTTGTAAACCATTTTAGGATTCTATCTCGAGGAAAAGGCACTGCAGAAAGGATATGGATCTCTGAAGCTCTGCCCACTGATTCAGCAAGAACTCATTGGTTTGCAGAATCCAATTTTTCCACRGTTGCAGATTCTGTGTTGGGCACAGAAAGCTTATTTACATGAAACTGCTCACTCCTTGCTTTATGTGCCACTGTCACCTCTGTCTCTCTCATCCTACTTCAGCAAAGCCAATTTTACAAAGTTACTCTGCCAATAATCATGCATATTCAGTTGTTACTGATTAATGCTAAACCTTGACTTTTATTTTAAACCAGGTGCTATACACGTTTTGTTTATATCTAATACTAAAAGCTACTACATGAAAAGCAGCCCTTACTGTTTAGTAACTGGCAAGTGAGTTATATTTTAAATCGCATCATTCAGAAGAGTAAAGTATAATAGGGTAGCAACCACCATTTAATAGTGACACGTTTCATTTGGACAGCCACTTAATTGAGATATCTTCCAGGGAAACTGTTTAGTCTACCGGCTGTAAATGGCAATGACTACGGCTTAATCAGAACCGTTTTAGCATAAATTTTGCTTAATAGGGAAACATTTGCCTGGTGACAAATACTTAAATAGTGTTTAACCAAGTGTTAAATAGTTATAAAATTCTAGCCTCTCCTTTTTAATTTTAATAGTGAAGTGCCAGCAAAAGATTAGAGGGAAAAAATCCAAGGTGAAATGCTGTAAATATTCTGGGTTTCCTTTTGGTTTCTTTTTTTTGTTCTCATTGAGGACGGTATTTTGCCATTTCAAAGCTTTTTCAACTATTTTAAGACTTCATCTCATAGCACGGACAAATAATCAGGATGACAGAACATCCACATATAATCTAATTAACAGACTTCTGCTGTCAACCTAAATAACAATAATGTGATAACATGTGTGTGCCCTGTCAAAGGACCTCTTCATTTCCTCCTTCGCCCCCTCAAACAGAAAGCAAAACACGGTCCTACTGCCAATAGCCAGAGATCATCTGCTCATCCCAAACGGAGAGCTGCATGTATTAAAAGACCAGAGAGAACAACACACTTGAAAATAGTCAGAAACTTGCCTTAAAATAGCTGTGACTGTACTCACCAAAACRTTGGTAAACATGAACACAACCACTTCAAGGTCTCATCAGAAGGACCCTACCTATTTATGAGAAAAATCTAACGGGTAGAAGTGTTTCATAGTAACATCTCCTTAAYGAAGAGGCCTTACTCCCACCATCCAGCCTGTCATCTCTTACACCGTACCTAAAGATGGCAATCGGTGTCTTCTGTTCTCACTGACTGTTTCAGGAGATATGGCACCAGGCAGTCCCGCAGGAGTATTGCTGCTATTAATAATCATATAAAGGACTAAGCACCTTAGCGTGAAGTCAAGAAGCACAAAGAACTATCGAGAGGCTGAGCACCTTCCTGGATCAGGCCCTTCRGTACTTGTGCTAAGCACTTGAATCGCTCTCACGGTACAACGAGCAGTCGGTGCAGTGCAGGAAATCAGAGGACGTGTAAAAGGTTTTCCTGAATAAATGGTTGCATTAATAATATCCCATTTAATTAGCAAAAAAACATATTGAAACATGTCACAGAAAATGTGGCAGGGTAATCTCCACAATATACAGCAGCTGACTAGTTAACTATATATATGAAGATGGGTGACTATAACCCAAATATAGAGGTATCCATTCCAATGGGCTGTATGACAAGTAGTCTATTGTTTCATTAATTTCTACTTTTAAAAGTTAATTTCTTCACTTTTTAGTATTAGTCATGTATTATAAGAATTAACATAAAGGTGATGATAATGCATGATCTTTATATGCCATCTTATTAAAATGAAGCTATTTTTAATACTTTTAAGAGGCCTATCAGAAAACACAATTTATATCCTCAAAGTATATTTTGTCAGTTTCAAGTATAATTTTTGCATTCATATTCTTTTATGAATTTTAATGGAGACACTTAAATTGTAATTATTCCTCTCAGCTCAAATGCAGGTAACAAATGGAATTCAATCAGTGTTTGCGCATAATGACCATCATTAAGAGAGAAATAATAATGACATTCTCTCTGCATTAAACTTGCAGACTCTTTACACAATGATCTGAATCCCATTATTGATCTCCATGGAGATATGCAATTGTCACCTATTCTGCATAATATCTGAATGTTAAATACATTTGTTTGGAACAAATATTTTAATGAATACAGTCAGTTCCACTTAATTAACTATCTGATAACTGAATATTTTTGCTTAATAATTGAACATGGAACATCAAAATTGTCCCATTTTTTAATCAAACGCACTTGAGATTAGACACAGACATTCACTTAAATGTTCATAAAATGTACATATAGTTTAAAATTCCCCTTTAGATTTCTTTAAAGCATACATATTAGGATACTGGCAAAGTATTTAGAAATCACTTTTTTGGCCTTTGTTTTTAGTAATACTTTGGAAAGCTTGAAATGAAATCTGTTTCCTTCTCACAGTGCCTCTTGCCCTCTGTGAGCCARGGGGTTGCTACCAAACACTTGCTCACCAAGGCTTAAACACCTGCACCGAGTTTGTCTGTTTCGTGAAAAATAGCCATTGAATTATTTGTTTCCAGAAGCCGGTGGCTATAATTCCGTGGACTGGGTATGCACACATTGGAAATGAAGAGCTAAGCTGGTGCATTATATGCTTTGGACCTACCGGCCGCGAGAAGGAGGATCACAGCCCTGTTGCTCAGCGCTCTGAAACAAAAACATCCTTAACTGCAAAACAAAGCAAAGCACGGACGCCTTCGTGCAGCCGTTACTTCATACGGATCGAGAATGTCTTACCCATGCTAATTTTAAACGTAGGGCTCTGCTTTAATAAGGGCGGCAGAACCCAACCCTGCCGGAGCAAACGAGGCCGCTGCGCGCGGGTGCGCAGTCCCCAGCGGCGGGCGGCCGTCCCGCTGCTTCCCAGGGAGGCACCGTGTTGAAAGGAACGCTTGTGGTGGCCCTGGCTGCGGGAGAGGCTAGCGCAGCCGCCTCGGAGGGAAGCGGCGCAAATCCCACAGTGGATAATTAAGAAGTAACTTGGCCATAGGGGAAGTTTCTTCCCATTCTCAGTAGCTGGCGAACGCTGTGAAGAAGGAGGCGCCGTACACTTCATCTAACGCAACACRGAGACTGGCGGGTTTTCATTATCCATGGAAATTTCTGATTCTTTCTTGGGACCCTGCTGAGCTCTTGCCTCAGTGATGTCTTATGGCAATGGCACTCTGCCATATCTAAGGCTCCTCTAAAAATGCTCATTTACTAGGAGAAAAGGCAAGCAGGTAGACTGATTTACATGCCCTACATCATTCATTATTTTATTTATCACGATTCTTTTTATGTGTCTCCTCTTTAGAACTCAGTGACTCCAAACCTGCAGTCTTTCCATGTTTCTCTTTCTGTTCTGAGGCCACTTAGAAGGGTTTGAAAGAGCTCCCTTTCAAACCCAAGTCTAACTAAACTCTGCACGCATGATATTCCACAGCTGGGTGCAGAACACGGTTACTATCCCGCAGCTTGGTCATTAGCTTAGATAAGTGGCCACTGCCTCACTTAGTTCTTGCTCAGCCCTAAACTTCACTGGAAAAATCTGTCATATCTTTATTTCTAACCTACTATGCTAAATCCTTTTGGACTGATACCAGTAGGGAAATTTTTACTAATACCTGGCAGAGCGGAGCTGGACTAGCACTGACCACTTTTAAATGCCAGTGGGATGCATCGCGTTCTTAGCTGCCAAGACAAAAGGAACAAGCCAGGAGGAGTGGAAGAGCCGGATGAAAGCCCATCTCCTACCCTCGCTGCACAGGCACGCAGCAGCCCAGCACGATTCCAGCTTCGTGATGAAGCAGC
This sequence comes from Eudromia elegans, assembly GCA_003342815.1. NCBI lineage: Eukaryota > Metazoa > Chordata > Aves > Tinamiformes > Tinamidae > Eudromia > Eudromia elegans. Next base: position 2,034,928 of record PTEX01000114.1, on the reverse strand, counting down.
CCCAGAAGGAGCCTTCTAGAGATACCCCCACATCAGCTTACCTTGGTGCTTGCAAGATACAAGGGGTCAAAGAACTACAATGGCCTCTACCATAAATGGAGGAATACATTTTTGTTGTGATTCTTAGTGAAATCAGTCAATATCAGTCAATCAGCACCAGGTTCATGGAAGAATAAGTGTGAAAGTAACAATTTTTCTAGCACATGTTTAATTCACCCATCCACTCAGGATGTCTTTGAAAAATTAAGTGGCATTTACCTAACAGTTTCTCTTCACATCTCCACACAAAGAAATAGTAGTTATACAGTGAAATAAGTGAAAAGGAAAGCAAAACCTTTAAAATGAGAATATTTTTATCTGAGAAAATAAATCTGAGGAAATTAAGCAAGCTTTAAAGTTAATGGGAGAATCAGAAGCACTGTGCTTGTGTKCTTCACTCTTCCTCCTCCTCTTTCCAAATCACCAGTAATTAAAGARAAATAAGTATTTTAGCAAGTGCTACATCCAGGACACTGGAAGGCCAGGCATAAAATGGCAGTTTGTGAAACATCAAGAGAACTACAGGGGAAAAATATTAGAGCAGGCAAAAACTCATTTGAAAAACTTCAATAAAGGGGAAAAAAAAAAAAAAGAAAAAGAGAGAGAGACTGAAGGCCTGTACCAGAATAGTCTAGCCTAACACAATGCAGAATAGCATTCGGTCCACACTGCTGGAAACATTCTTGAGTAGCTGCACAATATACTTGCTAAGAACTACTTAATCAGGATCCTTGTACACCGTTTCCAGCCTGGGTGGTACTGGCAATATTTGTGTATCTCTGTATTTGATCATTCCCTCTATATTATACAGCATGCATGACATCCCATGGACGGATGCAGAATGTGTTTACTATACCACAACTCGATCATTATCTTGGGTGAATGGCCAGAGTGTGTCCCAGCACTTGCTCATTATTATGGGGGCCGCATGCCAGTAATTGATCACTCTTCCAATACCGTACAAGAGCTCTTGGGGTGTGTGGAGAGAGAATACATTCTGTATGTAGATTCTACATTTATTTTGTTTTGAACAGTCAAGTATACAGAGAATGAATTATAAAATGCTTGTGTCCTAGCTATTTTTCTGTTGGGGGAAGGAGATGTTGTTTTGAGAAGCAAAAATAAAACAAAAGAATCCCAGAAGACTGAGCTATGACACTGCAAAGGAGTAAATGATAGGGGGAAAAAATAACTATATTACCCAAGGAATGTTAGCAATATGAAAAAGGGAAAACTGATACTGATACACACATTTTTTTTACGGAAGTGAAAATACAGAGGAAAAGATGATATTGTTACTGCTATGGCTAGAAGCGCACACAAAAAAATATGTACAACAAAACCAGAAAGGTTGGGGTGGGTGCTAGGGTGGTTGGGCAGCARCATCTTCGCTACACATTTCACATCAAAGGCAAAGAAACAACTCTATTAGCTATGCTGCTTAAACAGCATATTCCAATTCTGAAGTGCTGCTCAGCATCTCTAACCTTCTCTAGGCAAGCCCATGGGGTGAGGAGTAGTGCCACTATTGATGATAGTGTTCCAAACACAAATGTATTTACTGAATTGAATTTTCAATGGGATGGGAAAAAGAGATTGCCACAGGCAACAAGGAAGGACGARTGTAATCTTAGCAGTTTAGCCTGTGTTGTCACAGACAAGAAAGAAACTATATGATTTTCAATTGATAAAGTTTGAAAAAAAATACCCAATGAAGTACAAGAATTATTATTGGCCAGATATAATGCTATTGCATCCTGATGCTCATTTGCCCTAGATYGGGTCCTACCATTTTTATAGAAAGAGAAGGAAACAAGCCAAGAAACTTTATTTCCTTCCCTTGTTCAGTATGGTATTCTGTACGTGATTTATCCCCATTATTGACCTGGCTACTTGTCAGTCTGTGCATTTATTTGTTTTCAATGTGTGGTGCCAGCATTGGCTAGAACACATCTTTACTGCATTATTCCTTAATGGCCAACAATCCCAGTATCAGTAATATTGCAATATATTTACAGACAGAGCAAAACAAGAAGTTAAAATATAGGGTGACATTCTGCTAGCACTATTACACCAAATCAAGGCAGCAAGCAATGACTAAGAGCTTGTCARCACTTCACTGGCTCTTCATTTGTCATAGATACTATAGCAAAACATAACAAACAAGTCAATTCCTGCCAGGTTAATTTTTTCCAAGGACAGAAACTCCTTCATTAGACCTGTAAACATATTGGCCCAAGCAAAGGCCTTACAATAGTTTCACATTGCAGTGCCTCGGGGAGGTATTGCTGAAAACAGCTAAATAACGAAGTCCTTCCAAAGTCATCACTATCCAAGGCCACATCTYTATAAAGCTGAAATGCAGCTAAAGAAGAGATTCCCTTTCAGACTAACTTGAGCCTTACAGAAGAAATCACCGGACAGTTTTGAAACATGGAAACAAAAGACACTGACATTTGTTTGGAAGGCAAGAAGAACTTAAAAACCATAGCCATGTTTCAATGATCYGCTAAAGCTGCTATTAGGCATTCTGCTTTTGGATTGTAAATACATTGCAAACATGAGACGAGGCAGCACAGCTCCCTTTTACACAGAAGAAAAATTTAAAGACGGCATGAATTTTGTATCATGTTCATTAACAGAAAGTTTTACCTGAATTGAATTTATGTTGCTGGGCAATGAAAGAGGACACAGGTTGTGGAGTCACAGCCAAGAAAGAAGCTGGCTTGGAAAGAGACAGGGTCGTGGAAGGCCCGCAGAAAGCTTCCTCATGAGCAAAGGCACAAGGGCAGGAACAGCTTCCAAAGCCAGCGGCCTTTGCCCACGGCTGCTCTTGAGGTGATTACCGTGTTATGAATTAAATTCAAACAGTTGGTGAGCATGTTGCCAGGGGTTTGGCAGAAAGACTAGAGGAAGACGATATGGAAAGAAGTCATTGTGAGTTTTCTTAGCAAACAGTAAAGATTTGTTTGATTTTGCATAGGCAGGATTTAGAACTGTTAATCCTAATTTGCAGTTCCTTTTCAGTTAACAATTCAAAATTTCACCAAGGATTTTGGTTCTTTAATACCTGAGTATTCACTTGATAGCTTTTGAAGTGGCAGATGAGTATCAGTGAGGCTGAAAACAAAATGTTAGAGGATAAGTGAAGCCTTGTTTATGAATAGGAAGCTGAGAAGCTGCAAAAAACTCCCCACTTGCTCGTTCCCTTTATAGGAAGCGGGGTAGGAGTAGGTGGCCCCTGTGCTGAAACAGCGCGTACTAAGTCGAAAGGTTTGAAGACCCAGGCTTGGGCCCAGGTCTGGATGACTGCAAGTTCATATGCAAGGTAGCATATAATTCATTTCTGATCCATATATAACCCACAGTGTGCCCCCGAGGTAAGCTCAGGGARCACACCGTAATCTCAGTTACATGAGAAGAGTTCAAGCACAGTGAAGGGATTYGAAAAAGGAGAGGAAGAAACAAGAAAGCAGCAGCTAAGAGGAATAGAAATTAAGAGATGCAAGTTTTATTTTAGCTATGGCCAGAGCAGATATGAAGAAAAAATTGTCTGCAAGTTTAATGAAAAAAGTGATCACGTGCAGCTTCCTATTTTTCAATATTAGCTTCAGGTGCTTGCTAAATACCTGCTTATAAAGGACCAGAAGCACAACCTGATTAGTTACTATGTCACAACCATAGGAAACAACACCYCAGGATGAGAGGTGATACTTCCAGGGTTAGGCATACTCAATCAAAGAGAATTTAATTTCTGGAAAATGGCTTCAAAATCCAATAAGATTTTCACAGTGACGTGATATTATGCTTCCAAATATACATGAGCAAGAAAAGAGGCTCAACTCATCAGATAGGCTATTTCTTGGGAATTATTCACTCAGTTCTAATTAATACAACAAACAAATCTGCTTTATTAGCAGGGCCTGAYGAGGCATATTGAGGTCCCCTTGATTGTGCTGACTGTGAAGATGGGGCTCTGATCTAGTCACTCTCTCTCTCTCCTAACCAAAGCCTTTAATTAAGTGGTGAAAGGGATGGTTAAGGCAAAAAAGTAGGGAATAAAAAGGAATCCACTGTAAGGACCGAAGAGGGGACGTTTGCAAAGAATAAGTCAGAAAGCGCAGTACAGCAGTAACAGTTCCTGCTGAGCCTTGGTTCCTAAAGTACTCAGGAGCGGGGAGGTGCAAAACAGATGAAGAGCAGAATGCCCTCGTGTCTAAGGCAGATATTGCCATTTCTTCCAGGACTGAGTCTCAGAAGTAAYGTGAGCAGTTCTAAAATACCTGGACTCAATTGTGAGAGGGTGGTTTATTTTTGTGTTTCTGCCGTTCTTTCTCTTGCTGATTATGCCCCCACAAAATGGTGACACATATTCCTCTTTTCAAACCCTCTGCAGAATATTGATCCCCTCTTGAAAAGAATAAGCAGCTGTTGAATACTTCTCTCCAGGGAAGACTGACTGCTTTTTCTTTAGGTACCAATCTCCCATGAGATACAACTGCAGGAGTATTTTCGTTTGGATCAGRAATGCACTTTTGAAACAAATTACTTGATCATCCCCACTGACCACCCTTTACATGGCAGAGTGGGATAACTGAATTTCTTCTAGCTAACACTCAACCTGAACATGCCCTACAAGACCTTATGCATTGAGCTGTATCTAATAATGAATGGCAAGCCCAAAACAAAGTCCCTATAATGTGGACATGCAGTCCTCAGCTCTAGCTTTTTCCTTCATAAATCCATTCATAGTCAAATTCTTTGCCCTATTATTCATGGTAGAATCACTTCACCATGCTGTACTTTACCTTAGTACACATTATTGCATGTCTTCACTATTCAGAAATTAAAAATGGATGTCTCTTACATGCTACTCCCTTGTTTGTGGCACAGCATTCATCCAAGTTTTGTAAAGACAAATCCAGTCCAGCCAAATCCAATTTCATTCCAAATAGTGAACAGATTATAGACTCCCAGGGCTGCCATAGAGAGGAAAAATTCACAAGAACCTGCATTGCTTTTCTGTGTGGCCCTTAAACAGACATCAGTGATTTTCCTGCATCGTACATTGACAACCCCGGTGAGGTTTACTTTGAAAGTATATTTGGTCTCTCCGCTATGGTTCACTCATCCCGCTCCAGGCTGCTGGGACCTTTATTGTGTAACATTTAGAGAGAGCACTTATCTATAGAGAAGCAAGATAAATGATTCAAAACCAAGAAAGGAAGGACATGTTCAAGACTTCCAAAGAAGATGAAATAATAGTATTCARACTTACAGAAACAATTTGAGTCTATTTTATCAAATGTATTGGGAAAATAACTGTAACATATTTAAAGTCCGCTTAGAATTTGACCCAATACTTTCATTATAGTATTACTTCACTGTGACATAATCTTAATTGATAAACTGACTTAAAACCAATAAGTTTTAATCCTAGAAAGCATGACAGTAGCCAAAACCCACTCTAATAGCTTGGGCATTGAACCTTTTCCTACAATTTTGTCCCATAAAAGYCCTTAACACCCACTTTGCCAGTCAGGATTCCTCCTGCGGATGTAGACRAAGTGGCAACAAATGGCGTTATCAGCAGTATAATCCACAAGAAAATGTAAAARGAGAAAATACTGAAAGCCAAAGATTTTGGCACATGAAGGACTTCTACTTTTTACATGAAATGGAATTGTAATATGAACTTCAATGTGTTTTTTCCTAATTGCCCCACGGTTATCTAGCGATATAAAAACCACAGTTTGGATTAAGTTAAAAAAMTAAGATAACTGCAGCAATTATGTGTAAATTTTAATACGCAATAGCGTAGTTTTAACTCTTTAACTCCACATAAGCATTGTAATTCATCAGCACTGGATAAATTATTATTTTGATTTTGCAAAATGCTTAAAATGTTAAAAGGATAATATAAAGTTTATATGCAATAAAGAAACTTGAAATTATCACTCTTTAAATATCATAGCCCATTAAATTTCATTTAATTTTTTTCTCGTGGACACCAATACAAATGAAAACTCAGTTGACTATATGTACATCAAAAAGAGAAACAGGCACTGCTGCTCATGGGAACATACAGAATATGTGACTGCAAGTAATGGTAGCTTGCTATAGCTGGGATGGTCTCAGGACACAAGAGGCTACAATACATAACTAGATATAGATATAAATATAGCTAGATAACTAGATATATCAGCCATCTTGATTGCAAGAAAGCCTTCTACCTATCCAGAGGGAAATTTGCTGCAGGTCTTGGCCCCTGTCCCTATGACAGTCAGATTCTCATGGAACTAGTAAGAGCTCTGCTGGAGTAGATCTGAAGGACCTCTCAGAACATAGCAACTGATTTGCATCAAGTCTTGAACAGAATTTAAAAATAGGATGTCTTTGAAGGACATTTGAAGATTTAAACTTTGCCAGGTGCACTTCTCTTTGCCCATAGATCTGTGATACATACCTTTGGCACAAACATGCACCTTATAAAACCATTTAATGCAAGACAAATACATGTGACCTAGTGTTAACCACAGATCCCATTATATTGTGGATTCACAATGGGCATCATGTCATTGACACCACAAGAGGTGATAGCCAACAGTTCTCTGATTYATGTTATTTATCTATTTAGGATGGYTTGCATCTAGATTCCACCAGTGACAGAGAAATGACCAGTACCTATTATCCACTGTTTAATGAATATATGAATCGCATAGAGTTACAGRAAAAAAAAAAWAAGAACTAGGGAGTTGGGTTTGTGAAGATATTTATTAGTATCACTCTTATGTGTAAAACAGTCATGCTGGGGAGTTGYGTCATTCACCTTAGCAAAGCACATACAAAGCCCAACACAGAATGCAGAGCAAATGTACCAGGCGAACGCAGGAGGTGTTGGACACTCACGGTTTTCACATTTGAGCTGAGGTTCAGGCAGGTTTCAAGACTGTTCTGCAGCAGGCTGTGCCCAAACACTGTATAAGCTTGTGGTTTAAATTAGTTTGCTCTATGGTTTGCCTAATTCATTGTAGCTCTTCCAAGCTATATAAGCATACAGCTCAAAACAGATACCTAGAGTCCTGCTCTAACATGTTCCTTACTTAGCATGTTCCCTGACATAGATACTAAGGCCTCCTCCAAATTATCTATCATAARGTAGCAGGTTCATCCCTCAGGTTATTTTACCTTTAATAGCTCTCTGTCCCTCAGAGAGGGACAGAAGCAAAGGTGAGGCACAGAGGTGGTATAAGAATAATGGTTATTTTAGAAAACTAAATTATGTAAGTATTTAACGAATTATTTTCTAATGTGCAGCCCAGAGTTCCTCTTTCTGTCCTCAGAACATGGGGTGCTACGCACGCTTGACTACTTGTGCCTCACAGAAGATGAACAGCTCCACAGCTGCTGAAAAGATGCAAATTGACAAGATCAGAAAGGGAAACAAATGTTTTGGGGGAATATGAATAGCAACGTCTTAATGAACACTTTAAAGCCAGCCCTTCCACTTTTCACAAGACTTTAAAATCTTAAATACATCTTAGCATATAAATGCTGCATTAAAATTACCAAATTCCAAATTAAAGGGTTTCATCATCTTTTTCCATGAACTAAAATATGAAYGCTTCACATTTACTAAAACCTCCTGTGAATATATTGCTGTATATTCAGGGAATTCTGAGAAAACAGAAAGCTTTCTAACTGAAACCAAACAAACCCAAAGGTACAAAACCACACAAGCTAATAATAAAATTTTAATCTACTGTACTTAAATAATGTTTAGAGCTAGATCTTCAAATGATGCACATATTTGCACTTCAAGTTAAACCAAACAAAAATCCAATTCGATAGTTCTATATAAACAAAAGCCTAATAGAGTCCACAGTGAGAAAACTAAAAGAATGAACAGTTTTACTGAGATAATATTGCAGCCCTGTAAACCTCCTGTAAGTGACAGATCAACTTCTTTCAGGCAGGGACAAAGCGAATCCATTAGATGAAATACTGCCATCATTACCTATTTTTAGCAGTAATAATAAATACAGTCATTATGATGATGAATAACTAATGAAATGGCAGGCCCAGGAAACAGCAATGCAAAGCTTTCAAGAAATTAGAGTCTCAGGTCTTGGAATTGTACATATTATCAAACTAAGTCCTGTATATCCAGCTCTGACAAATCCTACTCATCAATAGGACTTTTAAAAAATGATATAAATGATATAACAAAACTCTATGTAAAAAGTGCTAAAAAGAATTAGCACAGATCCCAGTCTTCCAGCCTTTTACACAAAACTGAAACAGGTTCCAAAACTGAGAAAACCACTTCAAATAACGCTTGAATAGATGAAAACTCACTTTTGTACTGATCAGATGATCATCCCAAGAGTATTACTATGTTTTTATTTACTTTGTTACCACAGTGACTAAAGATATTTGAAGTATTCTCTTATCCCTGACTCAAAAATCACTTAACCATTTCCAAATTTTGAGCATGTTTTCAGAAATATCTATCCAGAAATGGACTCTTGTGGAGACACCAATTTAGACAGCTTCAGGCACAACATCCAACAATGCTGTATAACATCCAAGAACATTTAGGCACAATTTCCAACTACTAAGTGGAGTTTTTTTGTGTTCCGTTTGTTTTTCATCAGGTACCAAAAGTGCATGAATTTCTGAAAAGTATCAGAACTGTATAAAACAAACAAACAAACAAACAAAAATAAAAAAACTCTGATTTTTTAAACCAAAGTACAATATCAAGAGAAATCATATAAATGATCAAAATYCCAGCAGTATTTTCATCTTTACCTAAATGTATTACCTCTTCAAAGTAGGGTCAGTGGAGTGTGGGCTTTCTTAGTCTTTCAGTTCTTTCATTTCCCTGCATCTGTCATCAGGGCTGCAGAAGAGCTGCTATTTTGTGTGGCTTGGCCAGGCCTTGAAGCAGTGACACAGGCTCTTGGGAGCACTGGAGAAGGGAAGAAGGAAAATGCATCTAGACAGGGCACCTTGCAGAATATGGGATGTTATAAGTGAACTATTTTATGCAGATGCCTCCAAAGGAGACATTCCATTCTCTAATCAGATTTGAAATTAAKTCCAAGACATTGTTTGGACAGTAAGTTTAAACTACTTGTAACGCCTGTCTCACCTTWCTAACATATACAATAAGGGTTTAAAGTGAATTGGATAATGAATTGCTCATTAAAGCTGTGTTGATTTTTCTACTAGATATATGAGKGGACTTGTTTAAGTTTAAATATTCCTGAAATATATATATATATAAAATTTGGTTACACTGCAGGAATGTCATTTTTGTTTATATTTCAGGTAAATATAATTATTTTTTGACAAATTGACATAATGAAGCTTTTAAGGGTACCAGTGTTTTGTTGCTTTCAGTATTTACTGGTTAATTTCAAATGGTTCCATTAATTTTCAATTTATGGCATTTATCTAGTCATTAAATGAAAATGTTTTAAGTAACACATATTTTATTAACTTAAATGACATCTCTCCAAACTTCATTTAATTTACACAGATGTATAGCATCAAATGGGTATACACATCTTCAAACTTGAGTCAAGTAAACATTAATATTTTCAAGTTTATTTGTTTTCTTCACTTAGGCAGTGTTAAGTTAGGTGGGAATCTCCCCATCTCCCAAGACATGACATTTTCTTTAGTTAGTTAAATGGAATACAGATGCTCATCTCATTCTAAAATCAAGGTCAATCAGCTTAACAGAGTAATATGATACACTTTGCTAGGAAGGTCTATATTTTCTGGTCCAGACAGAATGTTAAAGCCATTTTATGCTATGCAGCTGGTACAGAGGTACTCTGAAATATGGAATAACCAATGGTGGGAAGATCACTTGACCATAGAAGACACTGTAATGATGGGTGATTTTTCCAAAGAATGTCAAGAAGAAAAACAATATCCTTAAGGCTGCCTTCATTTTAATGAGCAATCATTTTAAATTCTTGGATCTTCTTGGGCCTCTGAAGAGCTTTAAATGGACACCTGGGAGCAGCCAGCCTCAAACCAGACCAGCTTGTTCGCCTTATGCTGCATTACATACTCTATACATCTAGCAAAGGATCTAATTCCACATATTGGAAAATAATATATAGCTAAATGGTGTGCATGTTCCACAAGCAATAAAATGTTAATAGGGGAACCTAGTACACTGAAATATAGATTCTTTACTTATACAGATGCTTTACTTTCAGTATCTTCATAGCTATGAGAGCATAGCATGTAATTTACATCAGAAAGGTAACAAAATAACAACACGTGGTTCTCAATATGTAGCTAGATAACAGAAATATACCTAGACAATGCATTGAGTTTGGTCTGTGCATAAGGAAACATCAGGTATTCTGAGGGAACACTGAATGAAGCAATCCCAAACTGCTAAATAACTTTCAAATAAATAGTTGTTTGGTTCCGTCAAAGTGTGAGCGGAGACAGCTTGAAAAATGTCACAAGTACAGAAACAAGGGCCTACATAAATCACCATGAAGACAGACCGTGAYAGAAAATATTTAAAAGGACAGAATGGAGCATTCCTATTTCAGTGATTAGCTAGGATTTGGTTTCTYTCTCAATATTTCTGCACCAATTTTCTTATTTTTGAATGATATCCATCTGGGATTGGTTAAGATCATTATTCCTCTTTTTACCTCCTCCTTCATCTATATCGAAGGTAAGTCATTAGAGACGAAAATAATCCAGTATTCACAGGGTTAAAACAAATGTTTCTGTATCTCCCTTTTTATTTCCCATGGATTATGTCTTCCCCAAGATAAAGTTTCTGAGAAATATTCTAATTTAGAGCTACAAAAGCTTTGTCCCAAGGATGCACAATCTTTTATATCCTAAACACATATTGTATCAGGTAGAATGAATTCAATTGGATGAGTAAATTCCTTAAATAATAGCAAATGGAGCAAATTGAATTTCAAAGAGAAAAAAACGGTGAACCTGAAAAGCAGTGGTACGAAGGTCATCAGCAGAATTAACAAAAAAGTCTGGCAAAGTTACAGTTAGGCAGTCAGTAATACTCTATTGATCAGACTTTCTCAATCAATGATGCTGTGCCTAGATTATTGATGCAAAGGTATTAAGCAAAATTTTATTTCAGCTAACTTGTTGGCTCAGATGTCAACTGAAAGTCATTTCCCCAGTCAATCAAATATACGATAAATCTGAGCAGAGTTGGTTCTTCACCAGCTTTGTGTATATCCTACTTTCCAACTATATCATCAGCTTTGAAATGGCAACATTTTACAGAGTATTTTAGATAGGAAGAGCAAAGATACATCATTTCCAGAAAAAAAAAAAAAAAAGGCGTCAAAGTGGGGACTAAAAGGGAACAGGAAAAAAAAAAATCCATATGGCACAGGGAATAAGCAGTTTATGTTGCGAAGTGTGATTCTAAATATGCATCTACAGTTGTCCTAAAAAATAAAATAAAAATAAAAAAAAGGTTTTCCCTTTAACCTTGTTCAYGTTAGGAAGTCCATCATGCACAAAGCTGGAGGAGGACCAAGAATAAAGCAGATGGGTTATTGCAGACAAAAGACAGAGAAGGATGGTGGCAATCTAGATAGTGCCTATCTGTAGTGCTTACAGTTCTGTTGCAGATGATAACTCTCCAAAAGCTTAAATTCATGTCTGCTGAAATTTGGTGTATAATCTGAGGCATAGAAGATAGCCTAAGGATGATTTTGCATGTGCATTTGTGCAAATGCACACATTCCTCATGATCTTGTGTTCAGCTAAATCTAAAAATGAACCAAGTAGGTAAAACATAACAAACATACAGGACTGGGAGACCCAGGACAAGAGTCAAATGCGCATTTATAACAAACGTCAGTTACTACTGAGAAGATCACCCACCTCCTCATCTATCGGTCATGATCTACAAAGCCATTAGCTGYGGTAATCCAAGAAGAGCACGAAGGAAACGTGTGTGCTTTTACAGGTTTTCTGAGCTTCCTGAAAAAATGCAATTGACTTTAATAACCTCCAACCAAATTCAACATAACGAAAAGATCAAAAGAACTCATTTATCAAACAGAATGCAACACAGTTTTACTTTATACTCCTTTTTCTTACATTATCAAAGTGAACAGACTTAGAGGACATAAATTATATTGGACAGAATTCAGAAATCTTGAATTCCAAGGAAAAATTTACATCCTAAAAATAAAATTTGCTTATGAAGGAATAAGACATAAAAGGTTTTAAGAAATCAAAAAAGAAAAAAAAAGACAAGACACTTGACAAATATTTGATAGCATTTATCAACTAAAGGACGTTCAATTCCTGAATGTTCTGTAAAAACTCTCACTTGCATGGGGAATTCCTAAAGAACTTTCTAGAAAGAAAATGTATTTCCACRCACCATAACTAAATCACTAGAACTTACTTTGATCTTGGCATATTTGCAGTTACATTCTTCCCTTCTCTTCCTTAAACTTATTTAAAACTAGGATCAGGGAACAAAAATTTAACTACAATTATTAAAAAATTAGATTAGCTATCAACATTTTACATAATTTAATTTCAGTTGAGTGAAAAGCCTATATTTTAAATTAATTTCTTCTACTATGTGGATTTGTTTTGAATTGAAAATAGACTAAAGTAGGAAAACTTGAGTTTTCGGAATTACTATATCTCAAAAAAAGTCAAAAGCAGCTCAATTTCATATTAGGATYGATAATTTGAGGACAAACTTAAAGATAAAAATATTAGTTTATAAAGATATGTACATAGGTTATATTTGACTCAGACTCTTGTGGTAGTCCATATTCCTATCCTGTTATTTGACCARATTAGTTCCTCCACCAAATCCTATTTCTTCATTATAAAGCTTTATCARTCTTAAGTTCCTTATATCTTCACTTTAAAGACTTCCTATGACCTGCCCACATTGTTCTATCTTTTTATTTTATTCCTATGGAAATATGTACTTTCTCTGATGAGTCCAGGATTTAAATCTCCACCCTCCAGATCCATCCTTCGACTTCCTTCTCGATTCCCCACTTCAGGTCCCGCGAGCAGTTCCGAGACTCTTGGAAGGCACCTTCTAACTAGGACAGCAACTGGTGCCAAGGGTCACACCATTACTACTGCTTTATCCCTTTTTTTTTTTCAAATCCTCACAACTTCTCTGCTTTGTCTCTTCATTTGAGAGACTTATATACTGTTCATATTTTGGTCTGTCTTCGTATAGCACTTGTAATAAATAACTGGCTTGTGACCATACTATCAGAGTTAATGTTAATATAAATAACAACATGTTCAGAGTATTTCTATACACACTTACCTTTTGYTTGGCCTTCATGCATAGTCAGCCAAGTAGATTCAAAGTTAGTAAGYGAATGACAACAGAATTCCATATAGTTCCCTAACTTTGGACATGAAAAGTAAAACAAAACAAAACTAGTATTTGCCAATTGGGAGATCAGAAGTAGTAAACGAKTCCAGCTGTAAAATTGCAGTCCTAAAGACCAATTTTCTATTTTTTGGWTGTCTCAAAGCCAATCCGTGTACTACTTTCTCTTTCTAAACCAAACAACAAACATTCAGTTCTGATTCCCTTCCATCTTCTGTACTCCTAGTGTTACTGGAATAAAATGTTAGCAATCCTCCAAACATCATAGCAATTGGATCTCTGCTAACTTTTTCTCTTGTCTTTTTTTTTTTTTTTTTAAATCATCCTCCTTCCACCTTTTGTTTAATTGCTTTTTTTGTTATCAACTGTGCCTCAGTCTCTCTCTATTGGAGTAGTGATTCTTTTTCTCATTCCCACCCCTAGGTATTTTGTGAATGTTCTTCCACTACTATTTTGTTGGATCACTGAAAATTATTGAGTTGACATAAAGAGTCAAATAACCCTCTCGCAAATATTTTTTCCTGTTTTGCGTCTGGGCCCTYGTAAGCCTGACAAACGTCTCGTAAGTGAATAGAGGCCTTGTTTTTTCTTCTGCTGTGTTTATTTTTCTTTAAAGTAAAAGTTGGAAAACTGATTCTGTACAGATTAAGACACATGCAAGCACTTTTTTGTATGTTTAAATAGCACTTAAGCAGTGTCAACTTCTCTGCCAGTGGTACTGCCAGCCTTTTCTTTTCTAGAGATAATTATATCAATGATATTTTTCTGGCATTTACAGCTCCACAGAATTGAAAATACGAAGTAACTTCAGTGAAGCATTGAATGAACTAGGGAAAAATCTGTGTAGTATCTGTTTGTGATTAACAATCATGTTTCCACATGTTGTATTCCTGCTTGAATTCAAGCAGGCTGTGGAAACCTGATCAGCACTGTAATTACGGCCTGCTTGAATCAAGTCAGTCAAATAATGTCAAAAACAATTATTTTCTTTTTCAAAGGGTACAACAAGTTTGGAAATACACAAGAGAAAATGCAGATCTCAATATGTTAACAGTTTATGCACTAATCTCAGGGTATTCATTCCATGACTCTTGTTGAATTGGCAATGATGGGACTTGAAAATTTATTGACACACATTCATTAGAGACATTGCTAGCATCTTTTTAATAGAGAGGCTATATCAGATTCTCTGCTATAGGTCACCTTCTTAATTTGGTCTATTGGCTGGGAGAAAAGTTATGGATAAAAAGAAATGGGTTGTATTAATAAAACTGTGCTGCCCRACAACACACACACACACAAAGGCTAAGACTATCACCCCAAAAAGGTGATTTTCAGAGGAAGTGAATTTGATGGGATTTTAAAGTGTTCAGTTTTAAAAAGAAAACAAAGAACAGCAAATCCACAGACCTTCAGCTAAAAGTTACTGGCTGGGAAATGAAGCCACTCACACCRACACCAGACAAGTAAGTTTGAAAATTTTTAGCTAAGTGTGTTTTCCTGGAGTGAAGCTTTCATCAAAAGTTAATACTTTTTAACCTGTGAGAAAAATATAGAATTAATGTTAGAATAAATGAAAGGATTAGATGTTCAGTTACTAGATAGGATACAGTTCTATAAAAGTCTCAAGAGATTAAGTATAATCAAAGTTATGCTCAAAATAATTTGCTAATACAATATTTTCATACAGTACACATTCATGTACTCTTCCTGATGAGAATTGTTAGATATTATGAAGAATATTTCTATAAAAATTGTGGGGTTTTTTAATCAAGCTTTCAGGTAAAATCAAAACAATAGAAGACTGAAGGTGTGTGCATTAATAAAGAATCTGACAGAATACATGTTTTTAATTAAATCAGTTTGATAATCATAATCTGAATGAATAAAAAGCAACAAACTGCAACAAAAAACACCACTGAGATCACAATTAATAAGTAAAAACCAATCAAGAATTTCTTTTGGACACTGTATTCTTTTTATATATAAAATCTTTTGAAAAAATGAAAGGTACTATGATACACTGCCATATTTTTCACTAGGTTTCTTTTTCTCACCTTTAAGGTCCTTGGCAGATCTACATCTGTCACCTCTGTTTTGCATCTTAATACTCTTTTTTCTGCCTTGTTATTCTTGGAATTACATTAATCCTTTTTCCTTTATTCCTGCTTCCATGACATCCCTGTTAGGCGAAACGCTAACCTGAAGACAGCAGTTTAGGGATGGGCTGAGAAGCAAGGGGATGCAATTTACTTCAAAAATTGAATTACTTTAAACATTGAATGTACAGAGAAGGAAGCAGTACATTTCAAAATGTTTGCACAATGATTTCACAGTGTTAGTGTTCCTATATGTTTAAAATATGCTTATATATACACAGAGGTATATTTAAATGATTTTATGTTATATCGCAATAATCCAAGCCTTTGGAGATAGACTGTCATTTTAGACTGCAAATTCTCTGGAATAGAGAACATCTTATATGCTTATGCATTTCCCTGAGCAATTAGACCATGACCCTTTACAGAGAAAAAGGAGCATTATAAAAGTAGCAAAGAAAGTGGGTTTTTTTATGGGTTTTTGCCAGCRTTGCTTGTCTGTTTCCAGGATCTTCTATGTATTCATCAGTTCCATTCTACACATAAAACTGGATATAAATATTTTAAAAGGTTTATGTACTGCACATTTGTACGTACGATTCCACCAGCACGAAGCCATCTGCTGTCTCCAGTACATATACACACATACATGAAACAAGGGCATTATTATATGTGTAAGGTCAAATCTTCACGCAGTTTTCACCCTAAAAATTTTTGCTTTTCCACCTGTGCTAAAAGCATTTGTTTGCCTGTAGAAATTCTGCAAAAAGAAGAAGTTTTTACAAAAATTKGGGATATTCTTGATATAGAGTGAAATACATTGCAGCATCATATGGTGACCATATGGATCTCATTAAAGCCATCTTGTGACAGGCTTCGGCAATCTCTTTCTGCACAACTCTTTTCTGCAAAGACAAATGCTTTTTGCTATTACAGAAAGTGCTTCTCTGGAAGTTTGGTGACAATAACACTGAAGACAAAAATAATGTTACATGGTGCGCTACCAACAGAATATGAATTTGGGTAGTAGCACCTATGATTAAGTACTTGATTAACTATATAATCACTTAATTAATGACTTGACATATTTCTTGGTCTAATCTTTGCAACTTATGTAAAGAACTAGCTCTGAATTTGTGATCTTGCGGAAATCTCACAGCACAATCACAGACAGAAGTAGCTGAGACTTTCTCTTAACATATTAGTCAAGCTGATTTTCCCCAACAGGACACATAGGGCAATCAATTTCATTATTTCTCTGGAAATACTAGCGGTGAATGGCTCAAGTAGCCACAACTCTAAGCTGACAACTGTATATCCCATTGTAATTCCAAAAAAGCTTTTTTATTATTGGTCAGGGGACCAACCTGATCTTCAAACATGAAGTCTATTTTTCTACACACTAAGMAGCACTATAGAATTAGATATAAAGAATAATATTTGTTTTATGAATAATGACACATAAAACACTAAAAGAAATATTCTACCAACTCATTTCAGTATACCTGTATAAAGTGAGCTTTCCATGTTTAAGATATTAACTATTTTTTTCTGAACAGCCATAGGATCTTTTTACTGCAAATGTTTACTGAAACAATTTTAAGTCTATTAAGTCTATTGTGAAAATAAAAACAATGTTCTACATCACTCATAAAGGGTATAAACAACAGCAAAAAGAAAAAAAGTTTCTACTCTGAATCCAAGCAAGTGAAAAAAGAGTATGCTAGAAAACAGCATTCCTAAATGTTCAGTAAGATTCGAATAATACTTTCATTTTTGTTACAAGCTTTACAGTTAGAGTGCACTCTGGTATTAAAAATGCATAACAATAAAACACAAAACCATTTCCTTATTGCTGGCATTTATGCAAAACCACTCACAATCATTCAAAATATTAATATCCTTTCCTACCTAGCAATTAATGCTGCACTGTGGATGCAGTTCTCCTTAGTCCAGAAAACAACGCTGCCACACTGCACAGTGACCTGCTCTACTTAATTACACAATGAAGCTCTCCACTTTCTGTAAGTCACTGAAATGAAAAGTCAGGGTTAGGTTTCACCATAAAATCATGTCAAAATCCATAAATAATTTCAAGTAKATATACGATGAATATTAGAGAGCAATTTGAAGAGTCAGAGATGTTTCTGGAAATTACTGCTCTCCAATGTTAACTACTTATTTTTACTACTTATTTTTACTAAGTAGTAAAAATGCTATAAATTAGCCAAAATGCTATGCATGTGTGTGGAAAAGGACACACCAAACATGTGCTCTCAATTCTCTGCAAAGAGCAATACGTAGATATTGTTTTCATTTCCCTGTGCACTACTCTACTGGCCTTTGAGCCTCAGCCCCTCATCTGACTTGCACAGAGACAGTTTCTTTGCAAGATCAGTGAACAATTATGTTGTCARAAAAAGCAAATAAACAGAGCAAGTGACTTCCTATTTAAGCTTTTACACAAAATTGAATCCAAAATTAGTCCTGGTGTTATTAGTAAGCATGCCCAGGAGAACAATTACGTTTAGTGTACAAGCGGATTCCACCGAGTTAAATTAAAATCTAACTATTTTTTCCAGCAGCATCCCAAAGCTTCAATATCCTAGCACAGCACTGGAATTAAGACCTGGGAATCATGTCTTTTTAATGACAGGAAAACAGGAAGCTGGCTGTGTCAGAGTTCAGTTCACAAATTTTATTAATTCGTACTGTACAAACTCAAACTGTTTTAGCATAGCGAACTACAGAAAACCTATGTCTTTATTTTAACTATGCCTAAAGTCCTGACTTGCAGCCAAATTCTGCCTGCAGATCCACACGTACAAATTCACCACAGCCAACGGGATCCAAGGCTCGAATTTGGACCGCAGCTGTTATGGCAGGTTTTCAAATGCATTCTTTGCATTTGGACAAGACACACTATTCTTTCAGTCATTCTGTTTGTACCTTCCTATTTTATCATGTGAAATAAATTCTAAGGAGATTAGGCACCTCTTTGAAAATTGGATAATTTGCAAGTCTTTTACCATAATTCCTTAAAAACTAGAAAATAAAAACTTGTTCAAACCTGTGCACTGTCCTTGATTGAACAAGCTAGTTAACAAGGCAAAATTTTTCTTAACTGAGCTTATAAACTTCTAATTGAAGCGTATAATCTACACTTCATGGAATAGTTGATACCTTAACGGAAGCTTGAAAACATGATATTCAGGCTTGTTCTATCAGCTCTGTCATCAACCTGTCAGACAAGCAGTTTAAGTCACTTCAATAATTTTGATTATTTTCTTCATCAGATCATCTTATGAGGACAGTGATGCCAAAGAGACCCTGTTTCTACAGTTCTACTTTGAATTAATCTGTTTTAACATCTTGAAAAGATTAACCAAAGAAACGAAGTCACTCAGACTTTCTTTTCTTACCTAAAGTCTGGTAAAAATGAGCCTAGCCACTCACCAGAAGCTCAGTTACATCCAACTGACTATTAAGAGGGCAAAAGTAAGCAAGCATTACTTATTTACCAATAAATTCTGCCCCATGGCAACAAGATTTTACTGTTCTAAATAAGAATCTGGGAATGAGAGAGAAATGTCCTGGAGTAAAAGGGAGAAACAAATGTTGTTCATTTCTTACTTCGCTGTTTATTCAGTTCAGCAAGGCGGGTCTCGGCGATGCAAAATCCTTGCTGGGGAAGGAATATTTTCAGTTTGATGATGGCATACTTTATTTGGCACATGGATTGGTCAAATATGCATTTAATAACTCCCTCAGTAAACACACTGTCAGAAGCTCCAGATTCAGAACACAGCCTCTAGCTTGGAAAACTTTGTGCTTATGCCCAGGAGCATATTTTGTTTCTAGCTGTCTGGAGCTATTTCCATTATGTCTATTAGAATTTTTTATGGAGTTTCACATTATCCCACTGATAGACACACATTGTTCATTYACAATGTTCAACGTTGTTCAAAATGTTGTTCTCACTCACTGCTAAAATCTTATTCCCTAGGAATAGCCATGTCCACACTCATTTTTCACACAGAAGTGCAGTTTGTCCTCATTATCTTTACAGCAGATGTACCTAGCGTCTATGTTTCAGAAAATCTTAAAAAACAAATAAATTACTTATAAAACATAACCAGTCACTTTTTATGGTAGAAAATTGCTTGTGATAGTAAATTACTAACACTATTACTATTTTTATGTTTGCTGTTTACTTCAGAATCAGCTGCTGATTGTAGTGCTCTCCCTCCCTGCAGTTGTGCCACTATCTCTATGCTAGCAGCGATCAACCGATTCTCATGTTTTTCTGTAAATAACCTTGCCTGCAGAAGTCCTGGAATTACTATTTGAAGACCCCAAAGCAAACAATTATTCTCAAGAGACAGTGCTGATATAGGATATAATGTTTCAGCAGATCCTCTGACAAATGGTTCATGTGAAATAGCTCACTTTGCTGAAAAAACTTTGTTTTTCCTCCTTGTCCATCTACCAAACTAAAACTTAAAGTTGGAAATGCATCCGAAGTATACATTTGCTGCCTGCTCTATAATGCAAGTGTAGTGATGATGATGATGACAAAATTAAGGATTTTTTTTTTTTTTTTTTAAATACCTGTTACTACTGCTTTCTTAAACCGTTCTTCATGGCACAAGATTAGACCCACAAGGATCTGTGATGACCWGGTACCTCAGAAGTCTCACGTGGTGAACTGCAAGGCATACAGGTCCTAAGGATGGGTCTGAAGTCCTGCCAGATTCAAGGCTTCACAAGCACCACTTTCCAACTGGTTCTGACCTTAAACTCACATCTAAGGAGGTTGCCTAAATGAAGAAAGGAGGAATGATATAAAGAAGTGCTGCAGGGCCTTTAACAATGTTCTTTTGGTAATTAAACTCTGTGAGTTTGAAATTAAAGACTCAGATCACACATTACAAACTTTAAGTCTGTCGTCTACAGTTTTGCTCCTCTTCAGTCATTTCTACGAATGATAAGATATAAACTAACACAAGCAGTAAATGCAGTACACATGAAAGATCTGCAAGATAGCAAACCCATATTTAATCAAGGATTAAACATGTAGCATCTAGTGTTGATGCTACGTCCCAGGTTAAATCAGGCTGAAGTCTGCTTTGGGAAAAGCCAAAGTAGCTGAGCATATAACTGATACATCTGAAGGAGAAGAAACAGAAAAGGTCACAAGAAAAAATCATGTTAGCATGAAGAAGCAATTTAGGAAGGAGAATTATTCCATTCAGAGCAAGACACAACACACAAGACTAGAGAAAGACTGAATCCCATCCCCTATCCATTGCACTGGAGATTATTCAGCTTGCTGATTATTCAGTACAGATCAATGTACTCCAAAAGAAAGAAATTCATGTGAGACTTAAATTAAAATAATATTTAACATTTTTTTTTCTCATTGAAAATAAGAAACACTGGGAACAGATGTGAAACATTTTTCCCGTGAAWTTTCTCAAATAAAAGTTGCATTAATTTTGTAGGAGGTGGCACTGAACTTACAAATAGAAAAGCAATACATATCACACAAAAGTCTGTCACTTTTTGCAATATTGTATTTGGCTAAAATGGGGCATTTTCAGCTTTCTACAAGCTGACACAATCTGTGGCATATATGGAATGGAAGTGTGCTATTAGAGATCTAAGAAAAAACTTTGTCATTTAAATATTTTGTAACTTTTCCTCAAACTTCTCTTGCCTAGACTTAGTCTGGTCTTAAACGCTAGAGGAAGTTTCTTTTATCTCACACAGCTTCATGAATCTCTCCCTGCATAACTCAGTGTAATGTTCTAGGAACTATTTCTTCACTATCTAAATTTAGAGCAGATATTATATTTTTGTTCTTTATTTTTTTCCTGCGGTACTTTTCTTGGGAAGTTAACGTCTTAGAAAAGTAACATCACAGAGTCAGCTGGAGGTGGCTTGCAATTTGCGCTCAGTTCCAAATACGTCTTTCACTCTTTGGGGAGAAAGTTTCATGCGCTAAAATCRGTATCTATGTCTTTGTGGCCTTAATTCCAATCCAAAATGAGACTGCATACTTTATCAAAATCATGTTTTAAAACAAAACATCCTATATTTTCTCTTCACTCAAGCATTCAAGTTGGAAGGGCACTGCTTTTAGCAGCATTCTTGGCAGCTACAGATTCACTATCATACAAATTTTTCAAATCCACGAATGTGTATTTACATTATCAGAGTTACATATTTAAATATTCTAGCTACATAGCCCCGCAATTTAGAAAGAATTTAGACTGAATTTTGTGCAAAGYGAAAATTGTGTTGAAGGGAGGAAAGTTTAGAAGGAACTGGTTTAGTCCTTGAAACAAGTTGAAACACTGAAAATGGGTGCACTTAACAATCTATACTTTAGATCACATCCTTTCCTGAATTTACTGAACAAAAGGAAATTTTTCTACAGTAAAAATATCATGCCAAAATATTTTCCTAGAGCAAAATCTTTCATCACTTTCCAGCATTAAAATAGCGAGACGTTTCCATTCCTCCCAGGATCTGAGAGGGATATTACAGCCTACCGTATTCATGCAACCCCCATCCATCAGCTTCTGAAGCACCACTGAATAGCAGGGTACCGGAGACTCCCTCAGCAACCTATCAGGGTTATGAAACCACTGAGAAATTTATTTAAAATTTCCYTTTTTTTCCTACAGGGCAAGCTCCACAAGTTCCTTACAGAAGGTCTCTTCTTTCCAAAGGAGGTTCATATCTGACTTAGATTCAAGGTGAGTAACCTGATACAGTATTGCATGAACTGAATTTCCAACTTAAAAAATAACAATGCCCAGGAGTCAATAGAAGGAATAACAGAAGGTCAGGCTGTAAGTACACTGACAAGTCTGGATCAGGAAATACTACATGGGAGGGGAATGGGAGTATTTCAACTTAATGTGCCAATCTTTAGCTCTGCAATTCCCATAGGGTGTATTCTGCCACCGTTACTCATGTCAAGTAATATATTATTCTATGAGGTATTCCCACTGACTTCAATTTCAGTTGATTTCATCCTTCCTATTCACCGATAGGAAATCATTTAGCATCAAGACATGTAACAGATAGAGGTCCTTGGCCCAGATTGAGATGCCTCTAGTTCCTCAACCCACGAGAGGTGCGTGCAGAATACMTACATGATAGCTGTATTTTAGATTCATTGATTTCAATACCTTTTTGGAATAATATATTGCTGAGCCTAAATAAATCTGGCTGCTAGAGATTAATGGAACGTTAACACTTAAACTGTGAAGCGTGTGCTTATATTGGAAATCTCTCATACATAGTACCAGACGGAAGAGATAATTACATGGGAAAGAAGGGACAAAGCACAGAAGATCAGTCATTTTCCAGTGATTCAGAACTTAGTACTGATTGAAAAGAAAAGGACATGAGAATATCTGGCTTATTTATATGTCTGCATTACTTGTGTAAATATTAACATAGGGTATAGCAGTTTTCAGGAAAATTTGTCTATTTTTTTTTTCTTTTTTTCCCCTACTTATGAAGAATTGAAATATGCCACTGAGCTTTAGTCAGTTGTGGGTTTGTTTTGGTTTGCTTTTTGTTTGTTTTCCCAGCAAAATTGTCATCCTTCAACCTGAATGAGCAGCACGTATACACCAGACAACAGTTATGTAAGGAAGAAAGCCCGGAGCATGAGCAAAAATGCTGCAGAGGCAATACCTAGACATTGGGACTCCTACTGCTGGGCAACTGAATGGYAAAGAAAACCACACATTTGGAAGAGATACCCTTATAGGAATTGGTGTCAAAAAGTCACAGTTCTTGCAGCCTTGCAGTCAAATAGGCTTATCACAGCAGGTAAAGCTCTTCCAAAGACATATGAGTTATCATAATTCTCCTCTTTTCCCCTTGGAAGAAGGCGAGTTATTCTTGGTGGAACTGCTTTGGTTTCCAAAAAAAAAAAAAAAAAAAAATCAGTCCAAGATTTAGGCAACACTTACACAAATGCAGCTCACCTACTAGTAAGGTACATGTGGAGCTGTTCTACTGCCACGATTACATGATTTTTGAATGAGCACAACGGGTTGCAATTACTCAAAGATGGCAGTTTCATTAGCACTGCAATACGTTTAAGCTCCCCTAAACAGTTACATGTGTGTTCTGTTTTTAGCTCTGGAGAGACAGTATGCCCTGTTGTGTAACTACGTGCAGCAGGGCACTAAACAACATGGGCAATGCTCCCCTCCACTGCCACAACTGCACGTTGTCCTTTACTGGGCAGCATAGCTAGATGGCTATTCAAAATAGCTAGATGGCTATTTTGAATGGTGCAGGTGGTTGTGCGTCAATGCTAGCAATCAGGAAAAGATTAAAGCCTTATGAGAATGCGTTTTTAATAAACCCAGATCTTTTGCCTGCCAATAAAGGACAGTCTGTATATATGTGTGTGTGTGTGTGTGTGTATACATACATACATATATATAGAGATATATAGACACAAAAGTAATAGCTAGACCCTGCTGATTATTTGCATACTAACCCGTATGCATTAGTTTGTGTGTTTCAATCTTTCTGGTAAAAAAGARAATCTAAATTGACTTGTCATTATTTATTCATTACAATTTTAGTTGGTAATATTGCCAGTCCAGACACTCAAAAAACAGAGGATTTACTTAGAATGACTTATTTTGTGTTCTTCTGAATTTTGTGTGTTCTTAGATGGTGTTTTCAACCCTTTCTCCACAGTTATGCTGCCTAAAAACATACATATTTTTAAATGAAAGGTGAGATTCTCTTGTTATCAATGGTGTCCAGCAGCTGGTATTTCAAACCACCATCTAATACTGCAAGACTCATGACAAAGCAGAGAGAACTGCCAGGAGTGGGTATATTTGGGAATATGGGTTACTGATGTTCAGCAATGGCTGGACATCCCATGGGATGAGATTTGATTTCTAAAACCAGTATAAGAATTTTGACAGTATCTATTTCTGAATTATGGTCTTTCTTTTTTGTTGKTTTTTTTTGTTTTAAGTGAAAGATACACCAAAAGGGAAAACTGACTTCCTTGAAAGTGCTGCCAAAAGYGCACAATCAGCTCAATGTCACTCTAGAAGGGAAAATGTATTATTTTTCTATTTTGCTCTGTAATCAGACATTTATTAGCTATGTGCAACACCAGAAAGTAATAGGCAGAGTTTTACTTCCAAATTTTAAATCTGTGGAGTGGAAGGCTGTGTGTGCAGACTAAATTATGGGGGGACGACAGCATCATTCTGCAAGTTCTRCAGGGTAACGCTCTGTGCGTATGAAAAAAACAGCAGCACAGAGTACCAGCGTTGTTTCATTTAAGGCTACACATTTAAGGCTATACTTTGCTCTAGCAAAATAACCTCAGGCCTAAGAGGAGGAAAAAGAACCCTTCCTTGGGCCATGCTCTGCATTTACTGGTGGGTGTCTGGGGATTGTTGAGGAATTTATACTGAAATTACCTGGTTTGCTAATTTCTGCTGCTCTGTTTGTGTTTGGACGTGAGGGATGCCATTTCAGCAGGACGAAGGTGGGAAAAGGAATGGATAATCTCACCTTCAATTGCGCTACTTAAAGGTCAGCTTTGCCAGTGGAGTTCAGCATTAACCTTGCCTTTTAAGTTATACCCATCCCTGTTCCCATCAATTCTTTTCTTCCTTGACCTCACTTCATTTTTTTTTTTAAGTTATGTGTCACATTTAAAATTAAATGGGTATGTGCTGAAATCATATACTAGAATACAACTCTTGGTCACTCCTGAACTTTTTAATTCTTGTATGTTTCTATTTAGCAAAATATTTAACTTTAAGCTTAAAGATGCATACAGTCTCAACAAGATAAGTACAACTATCTATATGCATACTCCTGAGCATTTTTTGAACCAGACCTTTAAACTACATTGAAACTAAGCTAAAACTAATTTTTTTTTTTTAAAAAAAAAAAAAGAAAGAAAAAAAAGAGCAAAGCTAGGTCAAATGCTTAAAAGCTACCCAGTCAGATTCCTTATTTTAGTGCTTCAATTTAGTCCCTATAATCAAACATGAAAGGAAAATTGGAAGCAGTTAAAATTTTGTTTTGGATACAATAAGAAGCACAATTTGGTCTGTTATTTCAGTTTTGTTACCCTCAAGGCTCTGTCATGGATGTCCCTTAGGAAGCAGCAGCACTTCTTAAGTGGTCCTAAGTTGGAGGAAAATAACTGCACCTTTATCATAAAAAATTTCAACTGACTGCCTCTGCAAGTGAAGGATTTCCCCATTACCAAAGAATATATTTCATATTAGAGTTCACATATGATTATCAGCCATACTAAGSTGGCTTTAAAATATTTAAATACTATCTGTATTTGGAAAAGCTCAAGTTG
The DNA here is from genome assembly GCA_003342815.1 of Eudromia elegans. Lineage (NCBI taxonomy): Eukaryota > Metazoa > Chordata > Aves > Tinamiformes > Tinamidae > Eudromia > Eudromia elegans. The sequence goes on along the minus strand of PTEX01000114.1, from coordinate 2,008,986 downwards.
CAAATACTCTTGGTCAAATATTTTAACCAACTCCCTTTATCAACAGAAGCAATTTCTGCTGTGCTGGCCGGTGAAATCCTCACAAGTTATAACCTTCCTGTTCAAGATAAATCTGAAGATGCTACTTCAAAATCCCTCTCTTTTTTTCCTTTTTTTTTTCCTCCTTCTCTTCCTTGTGCACACAAAGGGACGTTGGCGACAGTTCATATGTTCTTCTAGAAAAATTCACCAAGTTTCATTTTCTTTAAACTCAAGCTATTTAAGAATTGTTTGTTGCCCATATTTTTATTAAAMAGAAACTATTCTACAGAATTCTTGCCAGGAGCAAAATAAGCCAAAGTATAACTCCTCCATAACGGAATCATTTAAAATCATGACTTATTCTATGTCCAAGACAATTGTACATTATTTTTAGCTATTTTTGCTATCCTTGACGCAGGCATGGGAGTCAGGCACTTAAAACCTAAATAAAACCTAAAATAAAAAATGAAAAGGGTTTCATTCTAGCTAACAAACTCTATCATAATAAACTTACTATTCTGAATTTGAAAATATCATAGGAACATAAAGAATCTCAAATACTTTCAGTAAACTTGTAGGCACCCTTGTTGTGGTATCTTTMTAGAGGAAGACACTGTCGTTTCTTCTTCAAAGTCTAACAGTAAATGTAGAGGGAAGCCATTAATGTCTCATCATTTATAAATGATAACTGCTTCTAYATAATGCTTCAAAGCCATTTTTAAGCCACTTAAGCTTTTTCAATTTGCACTAAATATCTACCGGGAGATTATAGTTTATAATTTAGAGCAATATTTAAACTGATATAATATACTTAATTTTAAATAAATTTTAGTTTAATAAATATAATTTCTCAAGGCATGCAGCACAWAATTTCTCTCTTGTGATCATCCAGAGAGCAAACAGAAGCTTTAAAGTTCTTTGAGTTGTTCCTACACTATTAATTTCCTTGATATCCAGAACATTTGTGAAAGAAGGGGTTATGACACAGGCTACAGAATGCTGAAAACTCTTACTTTTAAACACAATTAAACACATAAAACAATTATTTGAGAATTAATATTGCAGAGCAGTTAAGTTTGAGTTGTTTTAAATTAAAAAAAAAAAAAGAAGAAAATACTTTTTCTTAGTAAAACAGTAAAACAACGTGACCATAGTCACCATGTCAGAAGTCTAAGGGATAACAACAGCAGGCCTGTGAATGAAGAGTCTTTTGCTGAGAGCCAAGTTCCTTGCCAAGTTAGAGCTACGTGATTCTCAACTAGAAATCCTCATACAGCTTTATGACTGAGGGGGCAGCTCTAGCCCAATAATGATTGACTTCATCATTAATATTCTCAGTTCACTTATTGTCCACTTTAAAATACAAAACAGTTTCCACGGGAATATAAAGTCAAATTTTTGGCCCATTTCAAACAAGCAGATGGTGCASGATGGGGAAAGGAGGGAGGCAGAGGCACTCAGGGAATTTTTACCACCTTTTGCTGGTTCACCAAGAATCTACYCAAAGTCAAATTCTGCACTCCAGCCAACTTCTGGATGAGCTGGCCAGCAGAACATGCAACAGTAAGATTACTCTGTTGGATTGACTTGTTCATATAGTAAATAATATATTATATTTTCATCTAAACATCCTGAAACCTGTAAAAGTGAGTCATAAGAAAGGATGTTCAAAAACACAGAATATTTTCTTGTACTCATATTATATTTACAAACAGACATATGACTATCTCACAATGAATTATTTATATATTGAAAGTAACCTCTATTCAAGGAGGCCCCAATTTCCTCAAATGATCTGCTATTTTGACTAATAACTCAATCCTGTTTTTCCTGTGTTTATAAATATTTACAATTGAAGCAGAATCACAAGAGTGGCACAGTATTTTGCGCTTTCCACGACTGGACAAACACACAACCATTTCTGCTACGGACGCTTCTGCATATTTTGAAGGCAATATTCTGCCACCTTTAAATAAACTGCGGTGACACGGAAGTCAGAGTCTATTGTAGGCAAAGGTGGCCCTGATCATTCAAAGTCCAGTCAGCTCCAGCAACCAAGTTGAGTTTCCTTTATGCCAGAACGTGCACCCGTGGCATAGCTGCTCAGGTCACCTCTCCTCCGCAAGCCACCAGTCCCCATCCTACTGCGACGACGGGTGCTCAGTGATACCAGCCTTTCCCAGAGGAGTTTCCCATTAGGGAGGACTGCATTTTTGGCTGCTTCTGCACAACAGCTTTTTGGGTGCTTTGCACAGTCCCTAACACCAAAAGCAACTGGAAGAGAGGTTGAGAATTCAGTCTCCACGTTCCTAACAGGACAAACMGATCTAACTATGCCTTTCCTCTCGCTTCTTCACCAGTACCTTAATTTCACTATTCACCGAAAATAATCATAACAGATCACAAAAGTGCCAAATTAGTTTTAAAATCTAAATGAAAATMATGATGTAGTTATTTAATATTTATCAGCATTTCCACAGGTTTGGTGATGACATTAAATTGCTGARAAGAGCCACCATAAACTCACACAAGACCTATTAGCTCAAGTGCGAGGTACTGAGAGATGGAGCTAGAACAAATACAGCAAGTGATAAGTAATAAAAACAAAAAAAGTTATTAATGTGTCTAAATCTGACACAGGATTGCAAAAGAACTAAAGCAATGAGGGAGGATCAAGGCCACAGTGTTTCCACAGGAAGCTGAGGAAAGAAATGTGTTCAAAAGACTCCTCAATACAAATTTTTCTGATTTTGTTTCTTCATCATATGAGTTTTTTTGATAGCCGTGAGTCTCACAGTCGCCTGAATTGGTTTTGCAGCATCTAACACGTTAAGGTGTTACCTTCACATTTTATTAATGTTCTCCAATCATTTTCTAGTTTCCTGAAGAATTAGCCTGTCAAAAACACTTTTTAACAGATAGCATAATAATTGAGCACTGAACATCTGTTTGAATTTGTTGTGGATAAATACTGAATTGGATAGCCACAAAAATATAATTTATTATTGCCATAGGCTGCTTTCCTGCAGTAAATATTTCCTACTTGGACAATTAATTTACTTTTTTTATTATTAAAAGCTGACAGTGAAAAATATGGAAAGTATGGACTCCTAGATTCTAGGAAATCCTTGGCAGGAAGATATGAATTAAGTTCTTTTGGTTTCTTTACTGTTTTTCATTATTCATTTTGAATGAGATGCTGGTGGAGTGTCCATCTTGTATCAATATTTTCTGAGCCAACATTCTGTCAGAATGTCTACCATGGGTAAATTGGGAATTTGGTACAATTCTGTATGCAATTTGCTCTCATTCTTCACAGAATTAGTCTTTGGGGTATAAAAATTGAATCATTTTATATATCCCAAATTTAAATCTGCCATTTATAGTTCTGAAACCTTGTGGGTTTTTTTGTGGATTGTTTAATCCACATGAGAATATGAGATGCAAAAGCAACATCTCATATTCTACACTTTTTTTTTTTTTTTGGTTACACAAACTCCCCATTTCAAAACGGCTCATATCTCTACAATGGAAAGTACTGCTTTTGAATAACTGCTTCAGATAATATTAAACATTGTGAAATCTGTTTCAAAATACATATTAAACAAAAAAGCTGAGAACATTTTTTATGTCTTTTTATATATATAACAGCTTAAATAGGGCTGCTAATCTTAATACAAATGCTGTGCTTCAAAAGCTCACACTCCTTCAAAAAAATTCTCTGAAGAATTTGAAAATTAAATGTCTACATGTTAAAAAATTTTAATTTAAAATGCTTAAAAATAAGTAGTAACTATCATATTTTTCTGTGTGATACAATTATGGAATAACAAGGAGGAATATTTTTGAAGTATATTTAACAAGTAGCTTGTTTCAGCCTGGATATTAGCTTGATTTACCATCTGCAGAATTACCAATAACATGATGCATTTATTACCCGTAAAAGCTATTAGCAGGTCATTTTGTTCAGTTCATCATATGTGTCTTGAGACACAATCTGGCGTCTAACAGATTTTCATACATTGATGTCACAGAGAATCAGACTGTTCTTTAATTGATTGTTTCTTGCTAGACTACTTTGATTAAAATAGGTTGTGCTATTTGCTTTTAGTTCTACATTTCTCTACTTTAAATGCATGTCCAGGAAAGGCATTCCTTTTTTTATTCTCATTTCCCCAGATWTGTCTAATTCAACATGTATGTGATAATCCTTGCAATCAAGCTGTTTAAAAAAATGTTCCAGTTACTCTAAACCCATTACTCCCTTCCCAATTAATACAATCTACACAATGTTTTAAAAGCTATTCATCTTTCCAGGCCAAGTTGTTAGAGGACTGTTAGATCTTAAGCCTTGGAGACGTGAGTGCATACAGAGGAATGGCATCTGAGGAAAATGTTTTTTTCTTTAATTTATCGAGGCCGGGCTCATAAGCTGGGCTCTAGCAAGAGCAAAGGAGGTAGCTCTTTCATTTAGCAGGAAATAGCAGAGTGTCTGTGGACTTCTTGCTTGGTGCTTCATTTGAAAGTATGGTCTCATCTGGCTCCCAAAGGCCAGTTCCATGCTCTCTAGGGAATAACACTATCAAACATTTGGTTTATACTTCTGTTTGTTCAAGAATCAGCAATGGGAAATGAGATTGGAGAAGCAGGGACTTAAGAATAAGAAAGAAAAAGTTGAGCATGTGCAGAATTATACCCAAAGTATTAATGCTAATTCAAGATACCCTTTGAATTGTGATGGAGGCGTTTTTGATTCTTTCTCTTTTTCATTTGGTGCTAAGATGCCTTAACTTGATATAATTACCTAGCAGTTAATAGACCTATGTCATCTTATGTTGTCCAAGAACTTCACATTTTTTTTGTTAAACTTCATTATCTATTTATGCTATTTATTTATTAAAAACTCACTTTGTGCAAAAGCACTGTCTGTGGCCATGGTAAGGCTGCAGGGATGCATAAAACTTATAATGGTGTTTTTGCCCCAAGATGCCATTTATCCTGCATGGCTAGAGTTTGTTTTTTTCATGTGTGCCATTTTTATTGCCTATAAACATTTGTTCCACAGCCCAACATGTATTAACTACAACGGTAAATGGCATGACTCCATCCAGCAGACTGGAGCATCTCTAAAATAAAGCTCCCGTTTAACACAATTGAGCTCTACACTGTGACATTTGGGGAATGTAATTTCTCCGTCATTGTTTTTTTTGCAAGCTGAAGACCCCTCCTTTGACGACTTCCTAGACAGTTCTTTTCTCCAGAGTTTGCACAGAGCCACAGAGTCACCCAATACCATAACAAAGAGGAGGAAAAAGGATGRGCTACATCCTCTGCGCTTGCTGATCCCCATTTCCAAAAAGATGAGGTCRCTCCAGCTAGGCCTCATTCCTTTCACTGCTCGGCATTTTGGCACCTTATCTGCCTTCTCCTCACCAGAGGAGTAGTTTAGCTTCCCCAGTCCATTTCTTATGCTTGCAGCTTAGATACCGTTCACGTTGATGGAGGGTCTAGAAAACAAGGACAGCCAAGCTGTTGCCCCTTTAACGAAAAAAAGGTAACCAGTTCAAATGTCTGTTTTGATCATCTTCAAAATCTGAACGGTGGCCTCTTGGACTAAAGCATTCTTGTACAGCCCTGCACTTTTTCATCGCTGAGCTCAGAATACTACAGATATCTACTCCTGCTGTCACGTACRGAGGTAGAGCTCATGTTATTCTAACAGAGTTGTATTTGTGCAAGAGAAGGTAGATAAAATCCATATGACATTCTCTCTACTGAAAAGCATTTTACTTCCATTTAAGCTATATTAAGAGGTGGTATAATAGTCTCACTTTTTTGTTTCCTCTCTCTCCTGTTCTTTTCCTTCTGTTTTTCATGTGTCTGGTTTAAATGTAGTTTTTTCTTCCTGTAATGAAGACAATGCCAATCCCCTACACTACAAAGAAAACAAATTCAAAGGATTATCAGTGCAGATAGAAATCTTATGGTTTTGCTCGCCTCTAGGCCTATCAAAAAATCAAAAATATTTTACAGGCTRTAGAGGATTAGAAAATAACCTTACTAACTACCGCCATGCAACCATCTCCTTGAAGACCATGTCAATCATTCCACGTGAACATACATCACATTAAAATAAATTGAGGGGGGTTGGGTGGGAATCTTTTGAGCAACGTATCTTCCTGGAACTACAGAGCAAATACGGAGACTCGGAACATAATTACAAGAGTTGGAATGCGGCCAGGACACGGGCAGCAATATCACATCTCTTGCAAAAAGAGTCTTCAGCAACCACAGACTATCAGACCTCGCTCTTACTTCTGAGCTAAAATACGAACCTTGGGAACGGCCTCGCTGAGGTTTTAGCTCGGCACATACTCAGAGGAAAGAGTGCCACCTACTGAGAACAGGCACCGAGACATGGCTTACTCCTCCTGATTTAACACGTTCTTCCCTCTGTTCTTCCTAACAGTTGAAAAGTCTTAAGTATGCTGTAATATCCCAGTCTAGATACACTCAAATGTTTTGTGGAATTTCACAATTAAAAAAAAAAATTGTTTCTAAAAATTCAGATTCAAATGGACAAGGAAGCTTTGCCCAAGTCATTACCAAGCTACCATTATAGAAGCGGGTTAATTATGGCAATAACCACATCATTTCTATTGTTTTTAGTTTCCTTGCCAGCAGTAGGAGGTATGGAAGGCATTGAAAGAGCAGCAGAATTGAAAAAAGGCAGAGTTACCAACAACTGAAATTTCTGGGAAAAAAGAATAAAAGAAATGTTCAAAGGCCTCCATGAAATTAAAAGAAGTTAGCAGCATTGTATCAAAAATATATAATTCATCATTTGCTGAAGTAATTCTCTCTCTCTCTCTCTCTCTCTCTCAATTCGTATGAATAGATCATCACTGGACCTCTTCCCTTTCCCGCTTCGTGCATCCCATCGCATCACCATTGGCAAACCGAGTATACAAGCAGGGATGTTTCATATACGATCGTACCGCATAGAAATAACGCTCTAGAGTCCACGGCCTACACCACCAATTGCTGGCAGCATGCTCGGCTGCACTCAGCAGTATTATGTAGTTCATGAATACAGATCAACCACTTCTGATACTTTAAAAAAATATATCAGACTATTGTGAGAATATTAAAAAAAAAAAAAGGTTTCAGACATACAAAATATTTATGGGAGTTCATCACCAGCTCAAGGAGCAGAGTATGGGAGAAGGGAAACCTGGGTTTACAGCACAGTGGGAGAGAACAATTTCTGAGCAAGCAAGCAAGCGCTCGGGCGGCGAGCCGCGGCGCTTCCCGCTCGCGCAGAGCTGCRGCCTCCGCGCGCCGGCAGCGGGTCAGGGGGCAGAGCCGGCACATGCTAACATCGGGAAAATCAATTGCAGCCCTCAGCGGACGCAACTGCTGCAACAAAAGGCAGCCCGAGCAATTGCTCGGTGGCACCTCGCATCCTTSTGGCGCAGGCAGGCCCCCGCTCCGGAGCAGCGCCAGGGAAAACCCACCCTTCYGGGAAGTCTCCAGCACACACCTGAAGCATTTGGGTATGGTTTCAGATTTGAAGCCGCTCYTGGAGAAAATGGAAACAGTTCTCTGGATCTGAACTGATTCTTCAGTGAAAATCAAGACAGGGAATTTTATTAAGGCAATCATTAAGGCACACAGAGCTGTAGTAAGGGGAGAAGACTAGCTGGCACAACACAAACCTAACTCCAAACAAGTGCCAAGCCTAGACCTCAGGCTTCCGTAATAAATCAAGAACAGAAAACAAATTCTGTATTTGTGAAGCATTTAACCTCATGCTGCGTGAGCATTTCCAGGCTCCCGGCTCTCCAAGGGGCCAGAGTCCCCGTCCCTCTTGGTCCAGGAGAGGCAGAAGTCCTGGCAGCCCTCCCGGCAGCTAAAAACTGGAGTGGGGAAAAAGAATCATTCTTGCCCTGAAGAACRGGCAAGCAAGCCTCCCTCTTCAGATTTGCTGGCATTTCTGGTGCAATTTCAGCTTACCCTGAACTCAACGATAACCTTGGGCACAGCTTGTTGTGATTGCTACATACAGAGAAAGCCTTGTGCCCAGCACAGCGCCCGAGGACAACACAGCCAGCAGTGGTGTAACTCCAGCAAGGTCCACGAGCCTCCAGCTATGAGACCCTGCGGCCCGGCTAAGCGGGCAAACTGTCCCCTGGCACCCCGTGCACACACGTGAGAACTGCTGCTTGTCGCTTGGACTCTCTGGTGCCAGGCCCGTGTCTATCACACACCTTACCTGGCACCCTGGAGGTCCAGCCCCCATGGCCAGGCAGYGAGCGGTGCCAAGGCTGGGGAATGCCCCTGACGGCCCGGGGGCTCCTTCCCGTACGTCGGTGACATTCTGTGTCTCAGCAGAAAGTCCTACCCACCCCTTGCAACACACAATCCCATATTGCCGTGAAGTGGAACAACCCCGAGGTGAAGCACACAAGGAAACCAGGTAAGGCAGCCTGACCCCCAGCCACAAGCCAGACCTGCCCTGGAGTCGTGGTGGTAAATGCAGCCTCCCGGCTTGCTACCACGCCCAAGGAGGATGCTTGGGCACAGAGCGAATGCAAGCTGCCCTTGGGGGTCTACAGATCACCTAGGGAAGAGGAGGTCACACTCCCTTCTCCATTAGGAGCTCCAGCAGCAGCATCTCTGCACATTTCACCCCATCCGTTTCAAATGCCAGATATTTATATTTACTTTTCCCGCTTCTGTCTTCAGCTGACTAGCAAGATCCTCTGCGGGCTAAGGACATCAGCAGAGACTCTCATCAAATCAGGGCACCAGATGAATCAAACTGGAAACGATGGGCACGAGAAAGCAGGAGCAGCGGGGAACATCCCCACATGTGTTTGCCTCCATTACAGCCGTTTAAAGGAAATGCTGTGTCAGGGTTTTGATGCATCCAGGGACTGAATGTAAACAACACGGTACAACTCTAGAAACTGCCATCATAAAATATTTTAAGAGGCAGAGTAGAGTAAAATAAAATAAAAATGTCTTTTTATGTGATATCTCAGAGTAATTCAGGATTTATGGTACCTTAACCTTTAGAATCCAAAATATTAAGCTATGTTTCTTAGAGATAATAACTCGGTTGTCCCTCACTTATGTGTCTTAGATAAAAGCCTACTGCCACAGAATCCATGAATGCTCAAATACCCTTGCGGGCCTTTAGTAGTAAATCTTATGGAATAGCTTATGGCCAATGTAATGGCCCACAGTAGCCTGCGAATATCATGAATTCTAATAATACTTACATCAGTAGAAACATGAAGTAATGTCTCCATTGTAATTAAATGATGTATTTAGAGCAGTGCACTAAATGGTCCCCTAGTGTGTTGGTGATATATTCTAATAGTCTTCTCTTTACAGCCCCACACGGTAATATTCATGCTTTATTCTGGAGGGCTTTGCTTCTTACTGAACATTTGAATTGCAACATTAAGTGGTAAAGTGGATTACAGCAGACCGCCATGAATATGGATTCAGATCAAGAATCTAAGTGCTTAAAAAAATATAAAATCTTACTATTTAAATAGAATGATTACCAAAACATTTTGATATGGGAGGGATATCATGAGTTCTTTCATAAAAMGAAAAAAAAGAAAAAATCCACACATTCTGGACCCAGCTGCAACTAAAAACTGAACAGGAAAGCTATCCAAGTTTAACTCACCTAAAGAATTTTCACTGCAGTTACAGAATTTAATTTTGGTTATTTAAAGGCAAAAAATAATTTTTACAATTACATTACTATTGTATTTTAAATGCARTTCCAAAAAGATTCAGACTCCAGTACACTATCAGCTCACAAGACTGCTGCTGATCACAAACATTTCATATTTATAAGGAGAGTATTCGCTGCTTCAGAGAGAGAAAATAATCTCTTTTCTGCTGATTAGGTGGCAACAAAAATGTTCACTTATGTATTCCTACTCTTTATTTTCCCAGTAAATCGGCCAATAATATAACAGCTGGAGATACTAAGGGCCTGAGGCAAAGCTAAGGGCACTTCAATATATCCAGGAACGGCCAGAAATTGTGGAGTATTAGGAAGCATATTACTGTATATGTAGAACTACGTCTGACATCTCATTATGAGGCAATGGTTTATATTATTTTTAAAGAAAAGCTGGTTTTAGCATTTGAAAAAAAAATCTAAATAAAACCATCAATATCAATAAGAAGTTTTATTAAAAGGTTCCATTCATTCACCATTTCTCAGCTTTTCCAATAATTGCTTGTGAAATAATGTTTCCTTGTGGCACTCATACTAAACAAGCAACATTTTCAGAACACTGCTGAAAATAATTCTCTAGGAATTCGTGCATATGAAATATAGATTTTCATACAATTACACATTAGCTACCCATGCACAGTGTTGCTCGCCTTTAATTCTGTCAATACTTTGTCATGCAGTGCTCTTTGGAATWCTCAGTATTTCTATAGGAAAGCACTGGATGTTTAGTTACCGTCCCYGAAGTAGACAAATCAGCAGGGCAGTTTTCACGGCTCCAAGTTTTAGAAGTGAATAAGCTCTTCAGTTAGAGAGTCCTGCAGAAGGTCAGATACTTTGGCGCAGCCCAGAGAAAAGTTATTTAATTTGAAAAGGTGCCGTGGTTGTTTCTCCATTTGCACAGTCTACTTGGCTAGAGCTTTCCTTGGATGGTACATTCACGGTCATCTTCACTTCCATTTCTGGAAGAACCAGTTTGACTTTCAACTACCAGAAACAGGCAAATCTAAGCTTAACCACAGTAAGGCAAGCTTACCAATCAGATGCTGAGCCAAGCAACTGTTGTACATCAAAAATAGTTTAACCTTTAGAAAATAGCTTAATTTCCCACGGGCACATATTCACAAAAAGCTGTATTCCTTCTGCTCTAGCCCTAAATTTGCCGATTACTAGAATTTAATATTTTTAAGGTATGAAAGCATTTTGTTCACATTTCTGCAATTTTCATGTRCCTATGCACTAGCACTTTCTGCTCAAGAGTGAAGTGCAGGTGCTAYGACAGTGTTCCTACATGACTCCCAAGCTGCTGATGGTGGAAGAGCTTGGGACATGGGGCAGATGTTGTGTGTACTTCACTTTTTTATTTTGTGAACCAGACAGTTTTGCAGACATAGAAGATCTTGATTAAATTCACAGCTTGATCTCCTTAACCCAAATTCTTGTGAACATCAAACTACTGCACTTACTCTTAAAATTTAAGATCTTGGTCAGTGGCTTGGTCAAAGCCTACACTAGGTTAGGCAGGGAAAAAGTTAATGCTAAGCTAAGTCTGCCAAAGGAGACAAGGTGTCCTTCTATGAGGAGCCTGCTCCAAGGCCTGCCTGAAAGTGTTTGCTTTTTGGCTCGTCCGAGCTCCAAGCAGGAAGGGTAGAGAGTGATCACTTTCATCAATATTGATAATTACCTTTCTGGATATTACTGCATGGAAGATTATTATATTTGACCGCAAACTAAACCCCACATATTTAAAATCACTTTGGCCTGAGAAAACAGTAAAAAGACTGAAAACAATTCATTAAGGTAAGCTGGAGGAAGATAACTGGAAAGGCAGAACACTGGAAAGGTCCAAGCATCACATCAAAGATCAAAAAACTTTCAAACTCCAGAATCGGGCTCCCAGGTAGAGGATGAAGAGGAGCTGGCCTTCAGCCCTTTCATACTGGGGAAGAGGCCCCAATTTTCAAAATGCTGGATTCATTGACTCCAGATTATTTAGGGAACTAATTCAATATCTGCACATTAAATACCATCAAATGTATTTCTATGGTAATTTTAATTAGGCACTGTCAAAGGGAAGTTCATCTGTCTAGAAGATAAGACATTTTACGGAGTTAATCCAAAGCAGTGAAGATATTTCAAAAGTACCTGTGTGCTTCCCCCATCACATTCAAAATGAAAAACATCCATTACTCATCAGGTTGAAATAAAAACATAAAAGTAAGGCAAACATAAGAAACATCACATTTCTCAAACTAAATTCTTTYTGTTGTTAATTCCCTTCTGAATGAGAGAAAGAGAGACTTACCACTGTTTTTGCCACAGTAAGGAAGCAGCAAACAATCATTCTGGTTTTATTAAAACACTAATACTCATCAGATGCTTTCCAAACCCTGGCTGATGAATCACTCACAAGCCTTTGTTAGATCTCAGCAACAGAGAAGGAAACGAATGAACTACTGCCTCTTATTTCTGCAAGGGGTTAGTGYACCAAAGTTACTTCCTTGATCTCTATGTAATATTTAAAAGCAATCTTTAAAAGTATTATTCTAGATCCTATTCTCACATTTCCACAATTCAGATGGTTCCATTTCCAACACTTTAGGAAAAAAAAAAATCAGAGGAAAATAAAAAAAGTATTACAAAAGGAAAGAACTACATATAAATGTAAAATCAGGAAAAGAAAAAGCAAGAAATAGCAAATGAACTTGTCAGCTCTGTATCTCAGTACAGAAAAGCGAGTGTGATAAAACAGCTGGAGTATTTCCACCTAAAGACATATAGTTTTCTCTTTAATTTGAATCTGTGTTTTGAGAAATTCAATACTCCCATAAACTAAACACTATCTGTGAGACACAGCTACACCTTCTAGCTTAGGAACCAGCTCTCAAGTCTGTGCATTACAACTGATACTCCCAAAACATTCACTTCATCTACAGGAGAACTTTTAAGATGTTTAACTGAAACAGTGACTGCAACACATTGTGGGTGAGCTTTACGTTTACCTATTTTTTATAACAATAACAGCATTCTCCCCTTTGCTATTAAGGTCATTGGTTCTGGGCTTGGTGGGGGACACRTGAAGCAGCAAATGCTCCTGCAATACTGTGGCAATCTGCTTCACTCTTACCAGATGACAGGGTTATCACAAAACAGAACTTGAATTACAGAACCCCGACCTCCTTGAGAATCTCCAAGAAGACAGCTACAAGGAGGCACATTTCAGCAACATGAGATGGGAAAACAGGACTGGTCACCAACCACCTRTGCAGGGAAGGTAAGGGTGGATGAAGAATCTCAAGGACGATAGATATGGGAGTGGATCTGAAGCCCACCTCATGGAAGAACCGCAGTTCCATGTAGCTACATCAGATAATTTAAAATGAAATTTTAAACGCTTGATTTCTAAGATGGAAAGTTTCCACTAAGCTAAAACTGTTTTGGGACTAATTCTTTTTAGGTTTCTGATTTTCAGTAAAAAAAAAAAATGTTTAAAATATGTCCTTAGTYTACAACAGGAATGTGAAGAACGTGTTGCACATGGACAACAAAACATAAGTCATCAGAGTACAGGTATTAGCAACAGTATTCTATCAACCTATGGAAGTTGTACTTTACAACAGTAAATAATAATTGATTAACCATTTACTGAAATGTCTGTTTACCCTTGTGAACCTTCTGGATATTAATATATGAGGATTTAAAGTAGTCATGTTTAAATTATAATAGGATTCTTTAGGAACAAATTACCATTAGTTATTATTTGGTAATTATCTGCATTCATCACTTCATAGACATAGCGAAGGATCAGCAAAACCAATTACACATACATGGAAGAGTGATGTTTCACAGATCTAGGGAGATTCACTGAGGGCTGATGACATAGGAAAAAACTGATCCTCAGTATTCTCATTTTGATTTCTTTTGCCCTATCTACAGTTGTCCAATCCTGCCTTTCTGCAGTCACTATATGCTATATGCATTTGTCTAACCAAAATTTTAACTTACTGCTTTCTCCTCAAGAAGCATTCGTTAGTGTATGCTAATTAAAGAAAATCTCCAAAGATGAAATAGGGACAAAGGGAAAGAAAAATATGAAGAAAGTAAAATATCTCTAGTTGCTGCAGCTCCCGGCCCTTAGGCACAACTGCTTTGGAGTACATTGAGAGGTGCACAAAAGACCAAAACTGGCACAAAAATCTGTCTGTCACTACTTGAAAATGTACAGAATTCAAGTAACAGCTTCTCTAAAATTTCTCAGGGCTTGTACTCAGATCTAATGTTCATCTCCACTGTAAAACACGACCACCACAACCATTTCTATCAGGACAGAAAGCCTCCAACTGGAAGATCAGCTTCTCTCCCTGGGAATACATGCACTCCTTGTCACTGTTTTGCACACAAAAGTGTTGCTCATTTTTTTTTGCCTCTATCAGGTATAACATAGTTTTGGGCCCAGGACTCAGGCTAATTTACTCTATGATCAAGGTAGAGAGAGAGATTAAGATGCAGTAATTAAAACACAAAGTGCTTGTCATTTCTTATTCTTATGAAGTGGACAGTTACAGTCCTTCCCGGTACTGCTGTTGGGATGATGGACCAATGACGCAGAAAATTTAAACAAAGCAGATTATAAATACAATGTGCCTTTTTTTTTGGGGGGGGGGGGGTCTTTTCCATCACGTGGCTGGCACAGAGCTAGCACATCCCTTCCCTTTATCCATAAATGTTGGAAAGGAAGGGTTTTTTCTTCGYTTTGTTTTGGTTTTTTTAGACTTATTCTTACTTTTCACATCTGCAGTTTTGCTAAAACATGCCTGAGAAATTGAAGAACGAAGGCAAGAGCCAGATTCCCAAACATATGGACAACATAGCTGTTGTCTATCTAATTTAAGGGTCTTCTGTGCCTATCAACAGTAATTACCCAATTTCATTCAAGACACTGTCTGCAAAACAAAATATAGACTAGAAGATAAAACTAATCCCAAATTTTATATTATTCTTTGAAAGCACTTAATATTCACAACCAGCTCTCTGCCAAATGAATTGCATTTGGCAATCTGAAGAGCCATCCACTATATGAAAAATTATTTATATTTACATTGTTGGCTTTTGGAGCTTAATGCAAAGACATTTTAGAGTAGGAAAAAAAAAAAAAACATTCTACAAAGGATTTTAAAAGGATGGAGAGCAATATCTCATGCAGTAGGAAACCCTTTCAGACACACCACCAAACAAGAACTAGAGGCTCAGTGTTAGATTTATCAGCTAAGTGGCATATCAGAACAAAGCTATGAATGAGATTTGCTTTAAGTTCCTCCAAAAATTCTTACACTGTCACTGCACATACCCCACATTTTTTTTTAATTGGAGTGCTATCTAGGAAGAGATTCAAAGGGAGAATATTTACCAGGCTGAAACGATATTCTGATTTTCATATATAAACTAAGATATAAAACCTAGTTTAGGTGGCAATCAAAAAGGAAAATAAAAGCTGTTATCATATCCTAAATGCCTTTTGACTTCTACTGACATGAAATAAAAATAGAAAAAATAAAAAAGAATTTGTTAAAGTTTTTTCTCAGGAGATGTCCTGCACTGGAATACCAGGGGTGGAAGGGTCAGGGTTGCAATACATTGGTAAACCCGGAGGGGTAAAACTGTAGTGTTTTACAATGCTATGGATGGTAGTATAACCAGTGCTATTAGATCTTTTCTTTGGTGATCATCACATTTGCATAACAGCATGTGTCCTACGTGCACACAGGTTCTTACACACCTGCATCTTCAAAGTCTCATCGCAATTTATCAGAGGTAATATCTCTAGACTTATAGTTTCTTTATAAATATTTACAGTGCTAGCGATACATTGACTCAGATCCAAAATCCTTGGAAATGGGGGATACCCACATAATTACTAGTGTGTTTTTTGCTAGATGCCGATAGTGGGTCAGGTAGTTCAGAAGCGTCATTATGACTTTGTGCTTCTTGTACATTTATCCCATAGTTCCCCTGTGCATCTGTTGTTTAAGTATTTTTCTACTGTTAGCTTTAGAGATATTTATGCTGGTGAGCATCTTTCGCAGGAAAAAAATTAATGTAGCAAGAAATACTGGCACATTAGACAGTGCAACAAGGGATTGGAGCACATTTCATAAAGAATAAATAGAATGTAGAATGTTGCATATGGTATAAAAATAGAATAGGCTGGTAAGTCTGACTTTCTTGTACCATGTATTTCAATAAGCAATTTGTAYATATAGTCCATTAGGAGGTAAGAGCCTGACATTCAATTGAAATAGCTAAGTCAATTCAGTTTTTCAATAACAAGGCAATTATTTTATGGCAAATGATTACAGATTTAAAGCATAAAATGATAACTAGGTATAGATATAAATAACATAGTAAAATCTAAATGAGGCTAACCATTCAATATTCTTTTATAATATTATGTRTATTGGGATGAGCACTGATAAAGAAAAATCTCTCAAGTGTAGAGATATTTGTCTTTGAAGTTCAGTAATGCATCTAAATAGAGAGAAACACATCTAAATACAAGGAATCCAAATCTTCATAAATACATTTTTAAATTATTTTTGTTTTCATTTTTAAATATCCATTTTGTATCTAATTTAATAAAATAGTTGAAATTTAGGGTAGAAAACTCAGCATTGCTTAGTGTAGGATGAGGGGGCAGTTAAAGGTCATTTCATTAGAGGTGAAAGACAGAAAAAAATTGCAGAAAAAGTATGTTGAAAATCTTTTTTCTGCCGTTTCAATTTCAATCTGACAGGGACTTGGCAGCTAACAGCAAAATCTGGGAAAGCCATGAACAAGGTTCAAAGCTGCTTTTTAAACGATAGCAAGCAGAAAAAAAGGAATGTGGAAAATAGACTCTTACTCTTTTTTCCCCCCTGTACTAGATTAGGACAAACATGGCAGACCAGGGAAGGTTTTGAAGACTGAACCGTCCAGCACTTAGCACTGATCAATACTTTAAAAAGTATTGTTTCCCTGAAGGAAATCAATTACGCTGTTATATATAATTGATCATTGTTTATCTAACAGAGAGAAAGTGTGAGGGTCTTTAAGTGCCACTTGCCATACAGATATTGGGGGGCACACAGATTTCTTGTGTAGATTAAGCCAGAGACAGGTAGAACTGGAAATCAACACGAGCCACAACACAGACTAAGCAGGGAAACAACAAGAAAAGATACATGCCACCAACTCTACTTCACATTGACTACCTGGCTTTAATTTGGAAATGCTTCATAATGTACTGGAAATCCATTATAGCACATCAATAAATAATTTTTAGCATAACAAAGCCTCTCAACAGCAGCTTTGTAATCTTGAACAGGGGAAACCTCCCGACATACCAGCAAATCCCACCATTCTCTTGGAAGAATTTCATCGTCTACCTCTAGAACAACATTACTCTTACGCATTCACATAGTTCTGCCCCTTTTAGATTTGCTCGCACAGCTCCTCTCAGTCAGACCACGCATTTCTCCTTAGACACTTACCCACATAACAAGGCTCAGAGCAGCTCCTCAGCTCTAGCAAAGCTCTTCATGTTCTACAGACCTCTACAGACAGGGCAGATAAATAAAGCAAGCCAAACAGCAGGGTCGGTTAAGTGTGATGGAAAGGAACATGTGTGTTGATTGGGTAAGTACTAGATCGCAGTCACATTAGACATTGACTATTAATTAAATTCCAAGTATGTTCAATAATACCTCTGGGTTTGTTTTTGTTGTAAAGGAAGATGAGGTCTGCCTATGATGAAAATGATTGAGATCACAACTGTATGCTTTATACCTTACGTTTCAGAAGATTTAAACTCTGGAAAAAAATAAGTTCACAGAAAAGAAAGATTTAGCAAATTCAGACAGAAAACGAGGCTTTCATAAGCCTGTCACTCAAAGGAAACTTGCCTACTACACGTGGTACATCACAAAAGTATCAGCTGTACTCGAAACAGGAAAAAATAGTCTGGAATACAGAACACACACAACCCTTACAAAGCCAGGTTGAGAGAGGAGTGAAAAACTTGTCAGTCAGCACAGCCTAGTGCATTAAACACCTTCACCAAACAATTAAGAACATCTCCTCTGGGATTCCAATTTCCCAGGACTATCCTTGGAGCAGTTAGKAGAAAGAAGGACTTTGTCTCTAGTTTTGGGTCTATTTAAACCTTACCACACTGTTAGGCATTAGCAGAAATAATTTCAATTAGTTTGATGCTGAAAAGGTATGCACCCTTATCCTTGGTTTACTAAGAGGAACCACAATAAAATAACTCATTTAAATATCGGATCAGTGTCATTTATCACAGAATCATTATGGCTGGAAAAAACCTTCAAGACTGAGTCCAACCATACAATAAACCTCTCCTCCCTTTTCTTCTCCCCAAAAAGCACATAATTGATGCTGCAAACATGAATATCATTGTTTTTTTTCTATAGAGAAGTACTTAATAAAGGTTCTCTATAGAAGGTATGTACTACAAAGCCATTAGCTTATGTCCACTACAAATTCCTGCAGTACTACTTTCAAAAGAAGCTTCCTTAATATTGATCTGCATCACTCGCTAAAAAGAATTCTGCAAAAAAAAGATCTATTTTGTAATGGATAACACTAAAACATTGAAGAAGCTGAATTAGTTTTCCAGATGGCTCTCCCTTTGAAACTGCTTCCCACCAGGCAAAGGCAAAATGGGCAACTTGAAATTCTCCAAGGAGTCAGTCCAAAACCTTTTCCCCAGAACCCATCTGCACGGTCATCTTATTAAGAAAAAAAAATAATTATAGCCAATTATTTCTATTATTTGTAACAACTTAAAAGAATGATTTACAAAGTAGATGCTACAGGATAGTGCTTGCCTACCAATCATCTATTTCCTAGACGGTCAGACAGGCAACTGGCTGGAGCTCCTCCTGTTAGAGGAGGCACCAAACTGCTGCCTCTGTTAAAAAAAAAATCCTGTAATTGCTGGTTTCAGTATTTTGGAAGCAATCTCCATGAAAGGTAGTTTGCTTTGCATCTGTCCTATAACAATATCATAGCAAAGTCTTCAGCTACATTGAGAGAGAATTTAATGTCACTGAGAGAATAAATATTGGTGTAATTTGTAGCTGACTGATTTAACAGATTAGAAGCAAATATGCAGGCAGTTATTGCGAGTGCACAGGTCCAGCACCTGGGTGCCTGGCACTCCTGAATTCAGCTGATAACACACCAACCAGTATCCTGTCCTTCACAGGCCTGTCCACACCACCAGCTTCACTCTCGACTGGTAGCAAGTTCACTGCATAACATTTAAAGCTGAAAAGATCAAATGTGACTTGGTAGGGGCAGCAAAATARCTGACGACCAACTGTTGTCTGATAGAGCTTGAAGCAGAGAATCCCACCTACTCTTACCAAGGATGCATGCCTGGCTTAAAGATTTGTCCTGCACAGCTAAGAGCATGACCCATAGTTGCTGACTTCACAGCTCTTACAAAAAAAGAAACAAAAACACTACAACTTATCTATATTAGTTGTGTAGAATGTGCAGAGTGATCCCATACTGTTTTTATTTTTTTTTTAAAAAAGGATCAACCATATAAATTACTTCCATCAACTCACAGTATAYATATAGACTTGCTCTCTATATTAAGATGTTTCTCTCTTATCATATACAACCAATGACTGGAAAAAGAAGCTAATGTAGCTGTCAAACATCAGCAATCTTCAGGATAAATGAATCTCCCAGGAGTAATTCTGCTGAAGTMACTAACAAATAAATTTGGGCTGTTAGTTCAACTGTAGTTCTCTGCGGCAGAGAACCCTTTTTTAAAAAATATATTTTTACATATATATATTTACAATTCTTTTGTATTCAGTAATAATAGTAAAGGGACTCTGGTTTCTGATGCTTTTATTAATTCTGACACCGGTATTATTTATATACTATAATAATAATAGACATTTCAAAACATTTAACTTCTAGTGGGAGAAGATGTAGCACCTATATCGCATATATATTATACACATATATCTATGCTAAATATTAAGTGGATGCTGATTTTTATCATTTTTATGAACACAATAAAGAATTTCTTCCTATTCTAAAATATTCTTTTAAAAAAAAATTGATTAAAAAAAAAGAAAAAAAAAAAAGAGAACCAGGACAAGGAAAGGAGAAGCAACGAGAAGGTGGCTCTAGTTTGCTTTGGGACGGCGTGTTTCAGCTTATGGTGCTTTACCGTATCTCTCAAAGCACGCTAGTACTAGATATCTCCCTGTGGAAAGTAGCAATTACCTTCAATCTCTCTGATCTGAAGTAATCCCTGCTACATGCGCAGCTCATTGTGAGTGATGAGGGCCTACTGTTTGCTGAGTCTAAAACCAAATGATCTTTCACAAGCAAAATTTAAACTTGAAATAGGATTCTCTGGCTCTTGATTCCTACCCTATTTTTTTCCCCATGTACTTTATATATTCCCAAATAAGGTTCAGGCTCACTACAGATGGTGCTGGTGTGTAATGAGAAGGGCTGAGAAGCCGCTCCAGTTCCCAGGGGAGAGTTCTGTAATGGAACTAACTAYGTATTGTCCACCTTATATACCAGATTTGATTTTGGACTATTTGCCCAACTGTGTTTGTTTATTGCTTAGCACTGGAGGGCTTCCATTAACTGTAGGTTGATTGAACATAGACTATGGAGTTAGGAGGAACGGAGCATTTTTTTTCTTGTGAATGCTGATGTAATCCCTTTTCTTTGGCTGACAGTTTAGCCCGTTTCACCAAGAGAAACTGTTAGAAATAGTCTGGTGTCTGCAAGACGCTAGTGAGAGATGTATTTTTGTGACCCTCTGAATGAGCTCCACCTGATTAACTGAAAATAAATACTCCCAAAGTTTGCAAGAACACTAATGACACATGGTAAAACCCTGTCACTCACAGATGAGAATGGAAATTACCATCTTTCATACAAAGGAAGGCTACTGTAATGAGCCCAGATATCTTGTTCACATTGGGKTTTTTTTTTTTCCCTCTCATAATTCTGAGACAAAAACATTAACTTATCTATTAGTTACCAACACCCAGGTGCAAACTGAAATTGAGTTTTCTACCTAATGGAATCATTCACCATTTTAGTGAAGCCGTCCACTAAGAAACTAAATTAAGAATAAATAAATTGCCATCCTAAAAATTATAATAACATTCATTATAATTACATTTAAGCCCACAGTTTCAAGAAAGGCACTTATTTCTTATCCAATTCAATATTGCTGAAAACAGACATCAAACTAYAGCATTTAATATCCTCTACATATATATTGCCCTTTAACTAATTACATGGAAGGATAAGTGATGATAAACACAAATTCCTCTCCACAAAATTCTAAGATTTGCAAAATACAAACTTTTTCTTTTTAATAACCATTCAGGCTGCAGCTGTGAAAAAGAAGAGAAATCAGTCCTAATAGGCTGCTTCCAAATAAAGGCGGAAAAAATATATGCTTTACTAATATTTACCTGTTTAGCGTACTAACAGAGATACTTTTTAAGACATAAGACATGGCAGTAACTATTCAACTTGTTCTTATTAGCTTTTAATGCATTGGTACTGTTTATCCTCTTAAACCTTCAGTTTTAATAAAGAATATCCATGAGACTCAAGAAGAAGTTAAACTGGAAAATTACTTACATAGCTATATCTATTAAACATATATGGCTGCAATTTTATAGACATAGATTTGAACACATATATACATGTGTCTCTGCCTTAGAAACTACTATTTTAGCATTTATAATAAAGTGCATGAAATTATATTCAGGCATCATACTAGGAGGGTAGAATAATGATGTTTTCCTAACCATTACTCACATCAGGTCTACTCAGAGCAAGCCAGGCAGATAGACCAAATATGATCTCAGAGGCTCTCTGCATATTCTGAAGCCTCCCCCTGAGCTCACAGCAACCTCCTGGGGTTCCAACCTTYGCTTCCTGGGGAGAGAGGTCAGGTGGCTTCCTCTAAACCTCCCAAGCTTCGCGCCTCCTTTACAGTATAGAGATGGGTCTGCAGTGCTAAAATGAGCTGCCAGCCACATTAAGGGTATATCTTTTCATAGTATCCTACCATTTCTCTGATTTTGGAAAAGCTACGTTAGCAGAGTGACAGAGTACCCAGGCTGGGCATGGGGATTGCTAGACAAACGAGCCAAGGTTCAAGCCTCAGCAATGGTTCAGGCTGTGACACGCGCTTTTTAAGTTGCAAGTAAAATAAATGCCTAAGAAGCATGGACCTAGCCTGCACCCCAGAATTAAAATTCCTTCAGCTATAGCAAGACCACCAGTAGTGAAGACACAGCCTACCGAGCTCCTCCACTAGCTTTGTGCTCCCAGGGCTATAAACCAACAGCAAGGCTGAGCTTACCTCTACCTGCAGGCATGCTGACAGAGTCACATCAATCCACCTCTGCRGATCTTTTCCATGCAGTTTGGAAGTCTCCAAGCAATGTGACTGCATCCTTCCAATGGTGCATCCCYCTCAAAGGAAACTTCAGGCCAAAGGATGAATTAGGTCACATCCAGATTCCCCTCATGCACCTGAAATAATTTGTCTCCCAATGTAGCACTTCAGCTGATTTCCATCTCTAGCAAATTAGTAAGATCTACAGAAAGAATAGGAGCTGGGCTGTAAAACAGACATTTAASATGCTTTTGGAAGCCTTGTCGGTACCGTTGCAAGAAGGCAGAAGACAGGGAATAAAGAGGAAATAATGTCCTATAGCCCCAATGTTCACGCCTACTTTTACAATGATATTTTGAGCATGAAAAATAAAAGCTTGCGAACAAAGCAGAAGGCAGCCAACAATAGAGATGAAGTTTCTGCTTGAGAATAAGATCTGTGATGAAAGTTCACAATCCTCTAATGAATTTGAGAAGGCCACCTGATTCCAAATATTTTTTGTTTTTCCTTTCACTCTGAAATAGTTATCTATTCTTTTATGTTTTACATGGCTGCACAGCACAGCGCATGGTCCCTGAGAACTCTAATTTCTTTTTGTTTCCAGCAATAATAGCTTTGGAGAATTCAATCACTACTGGAAATTCAGAAAGCTAGTCCCAGACTATTAAAAGAGGGAGTTAGGCTTAAAGGCATTTGCCATAAAGGCAAGGTCATACGTTGCCTTTCTGTTTGACACKGTAAGACAACAGTGCGTGCTGCTGAATACCCATTCACCTAGTGAATGATTTAGTATCAGGTAAGTGCCTCATTTTTTTTGAAATTGTATTGTATCTTCAGGCATTTCATGGACTTAACCCACATCAAAGCACCTCTTGGAGCTAATCCCATTTTACAGAAAGGGTAACTGAGGCACACATGGCCAGGTTCACAAGAAGTTTAGTGCTTACATACCTCTTTACTTGCCTTTGTCAGGTATTAATGGCATCTCTCATGTTCGCGGAACGTAAGAGCTCACAGCATGTAAGACCAATGTCCAAGTGTGATTAAGCTACACATCATCTATTTCACACCCAAGGTTACAAAAAACACAGACCAGACATTCAGCTATATACACTGTGTATAGAMTTAAAAAATATTGACTAGAAAAGGGAATGAAAACCTTTAACTCTGGGCCCTTTCAGCTGACTGCCCTCACAAAGGGAGCATGGAGGCATCCACATTTTTTCTCACAAACCATCTACTTTAACGAGGACTACTTCATACAAAACAGAGCAGCTTCCTCAGGAAGCCTGACAGCAATCCCAGAATCGTTCTGTAGCTTCTGTTTGCGTTGGGCAGAGCGGCGGTTGGAAGAAGTGCTAAACCAGCACATCCAGGAGCAAGGGCTCCCAAGCAGGAAGGACTATAAACGTTTGGGGCAGGTGGGACTCAAGCCAGCCTCCAGCTCCTTCTGCTCCCTGCATTTCCTATCATTCTCCTYGGGAAGTTGCTCTCTCATCATGCTGGTTCCCCTGTCTGCCACCTAACGCCCCATCTATACGTAGTGTSGGAGAGCTCCAGTGTCCATGTGGGGCTTGTGTAGGCTTTGGCCAGCAGGCAAGACTTCTTCCCTGCTTATCTTAGGGAGGAAACACCAGGTAATGGAAAATAGCTTATTTGAATGTATTTTGCCAGTCATCTAATTTCATATTGCAAGACCATATTCCAAAATGAAGAAATGGTATTCTGACATCCTGAGTCTGAAATCATAGCAGCGTAAAGAGCAAAATTAGCAGCCCAGGTGCATTTTCTGAATGACATTTGCCGATGGATTTTAACAACATGTCCATTTAAATGTTCCTTCGTTGCTGGAGTTCTCAGAATCACCAGCAGTCACACTCAGATGGGTCTTGCATGAACTGAATGAAGAATTTCCATTTTAAGGTCTTTTCTGCTTACTTTTAGGTTTTGTTGATGTGACTTTGCGTCTCTCTGTGTTTGAGACTACTTTGGGGACCTCATGCAGTAAGTTACAATGATGGAGCATGACAGTCAGAATAGCACACACTATTAGCTAGAGCTCAACTCTATTACAGTACTATGTTTGGTGACACAGAATCAAGAGACTCAAGGATACAAGGTCAAAGGTAGCAAAACATTACATTAATCTGTTCTGTTCGCAGGCACAAGTGCGTCAATCTCCAAGCATAATATAACGCGGACTGTTTAATTATAAGAAGCAAAGTGCTAAGTACTGTATTTAATKTAAAGAACTTTTTCACTAAAATTAAAAAGGATTTGAAAACACCACATTATTTAGCTTGGCATAAGCAGAAGTTATTTCCTTTYGTTTTATTACTTCAACGTTTACTACTCGCTTTGTAGAACAGTAGGCAACTAACTCATAAAAAAAAATTATGTGCAAGCATCCTGCTTATTTCTTCTTCTGACTATTTACATGGAAGTAGTTCAGGAAAAAAACTCTGAACTCAACAAAATAAGGAAAATGAAGGAACTCCCTTTTCCCACCCACCTCAGTTTATGGTAAATAATTCATGATTGGCAAACACACGAACAGTATATTAAGTATCAAAAACATTATTTCTTTTAATTTCATYTATAAGTACATAATCACAAACTAAAATTATTA